>CAEFZX010010240.1:0-32940 GCA_903066825.1 Alfaro cultratus
TTTTACTAGAGTACATTTTTGTCTGTGTATTTGTACTTTTACTTAAGTACATTTTTTGAGTACTTTATACAACACTGCTAAATACAGTATTGTTATTATTATAATTATTATATAAAAGCATGAATTTGACAACTCAGACAATGTCTTGGTCTTACTGTATCTATACTGATACTGTGTATATTTGTGCATATGCTTTTTTTCCCCTTTTTACCTACTAATGAGGAAAAAAAGGTTTTTTTTAATGGCATGAAATAAAGTTTTAGAAAAAAAGGGAAATGTTTGTCTAATTCTATTATTCTCAAACAAGCACTTACTATTTGCCTTTTTAGGAAATACTGCTTTTTCTTCCTAACTCTTCATGGCTGCTTTTTACTTTTACTTGAGTAAAAACATGATGAAGTAAACTTATCCCTCCAGTTTTTGGTGACCTCTGCAGGCCTCACATGCTGTGACGTCTCACAGGCCAAACAGATAAATAATGATGTGACTTTTGTGTTGCTTTAGCATATTTGGTTCCATTTAACTTGCATTTATCTTTGTTCAAATTGCATTTATTTGCTTGCAGTGAACAGTGAAAGCTTCGCCACTGATGCTGTTAGCTCCACTGACCTCTTGACCTCCTGTGTTTGTCCCCTCTTGCTCTGCGTTCAGCATCATCACCCCCCCCCCCTTCACATCGATGGTTTTCGGCCAGCAGCCTCCTGAAAACGGATAGCCGAGCGCGGCGCTCCGACTCCAGCTCAACTGACCTATTTCATGTGATATGATGTGCTGAGATCGCAGCCGCATTCAGATTCAGCCTCCATAATGAATGAAAGGAGGAATTTTGGAAGCTGGAGCTCCCTCTTGACTTCTCTGTGTTTCTCACGCTCACATGAAAGGAAGTCTCTTTTTTTTCTTCTTTTTATTAAAATCTTCAGGCAAATAACCGGCTGACTTAACCATCCATCTCTCTCTTTCTCTGTCTCTCTCTGTAGGAGGCAGTGTGCTGTAAATAATTCATAGCTGCTCCAATCTGAGCCCGTTTACTGTGCTTTGGCTCTTCTACGCAAAACTGTTTCATTTGCAGAGTGTGATCTGTGTGAGGCCGTCACTTTGTCCATGCTTTTATTTCTCAGACAGCAGGGACTGTGTCTGCACACGTTTGGCAGTTGGGTCGTACACGCATGGGCCTGTACTGCCACCTATCGTCTGGAATATGTATCTGTACAAGGTTCTGCAACACAAGTTGGATTGGTTGTCATTTTCTTTTAAGGAGTATACAGAAATATTATTAAGTCATCTCAATTGATGGGTAGAGGTGGTGTCTCCTGTTCCGGTTTTCCCTCACCAAGCCGCCATTTTTATTTTTTGCTCAAGCTCTGTACCGGTGACAACATGAGTCTGTTTGTCACTGTGGTGACATGGTTTCTGTTGCATACGACAGCGTATTAGGGCCTTTCTAAATATTACAAAAAAGTCTCAAAAGTTTTCTACAAAAAACATGGAAATTTCTGAGTTTGAAAAGTAGAAATTTTGCTTAAAAAAATAAACAAAAACTGAAATTTTTAGATTAATCGCAGAAAATTTCAAGGAAAGACGACAGAATTTCTGAGTTTGAGAAGTCAAAATTTACCAGAAAGCAACTCAAACATTTTCTGGGAAAAAAGTTTGAGGTTTTTTTTCTTCTTGCAAACTTTTGACTTTTCAGACTCAAATTTTTTCTAGACGTTTTCTGAGATTTTTTGGCGGAAAATTTACTCATCTTTTTTTTATTTGTTTTCTCTTCCTATAATGGCCCTAAGAGTACACTACCATAGTTCCAAGACTTTAGGCTGTAGCTGTAGTTTTACAGTTGACCTTTGTTTGTTAGCACCTCCCCTGTTTCATTTGAAAAGTCTGATCTCTTTCAAAAATCCCTCTGAAAAGTGTTACTCTCCTGACTCAGGGGGAAAAGCGCAATTGTGCATAGTTCTATTCGGACAAGACGTTGGGAACTTAAATAAGGTAAATTGAACCTGTAATTTTTAAATTGAAATGAATGTTCTTTTCTCCCACAATATGCTTGAATAGGTTTTGTCAGTGTTTATTTAATTTTAAGGCCAAACAAGGATTAAAAGAAAAACATCTGAAAATTGTGTCATACTTTTATATTCAACTCGATTTGAATATGAAAATACTGTATTAGTTTAGTCTCTTTTTTATTTTACTTTTTGCTTTATTTTGTCTTTGGCGTTGTGTTTTTATTTCTTTTTTTTTTTTTGTACTTGTGTATTGAAAGTTTAAAAATGACAAAAAAAATAATCATTCCACTAGTGTGAGAAGATGTAATTGTTTCTGGGCTGGACTAACCTTCCAGGTTTTCAGGATCCTGACTATGTAACGATGTGTGGCTCCATTTAATAACTTTGATCAGGGGTCTCAAACTCCAGTCCTCAAGGGCCGCTGTCCTGCAGCTTTTATATATGCCACAGGTACAAAAAACGCTGGAATGAAATGGCTTAATTACCTCCTCCTTGTGTAGATAAGATCTCCAGAGTCCTGCTAATGACCTAATTATTCTATTCAGGTGTGGTGCAGCAGAGGCACATCTAAAAGTTGCAGGACACCGGCCCTCAAGGACTGGAGTTTGAGACCTGCGACTTAGATGCAGTTTTTCCATTAATTCAGCAAGTCAATGTTCTTAGGCCTTCTAACAAGCCATTATTATTTAACACCAGGTGTGTTAAACCAGGGAGAGAACTAAAACATGCAGGAGTCGTTCCTCGGCCCTCAAGGACCGACTTTGGGCACCACTGCTCTAAACATTCGACCTCTGGTCTTGGCCTTGCAGGATTTCAGTCCTGGAATAATGCCCCTTGATGGACACCATCAATTAAAAAAACAATAGATTACTTCTGAAGGGAATTTGTTGCAGAAACAATAATTCTGATTTTTCTTCTTCTTCTTTTTGTTTTGCAAACCATTGCATTGCTCAATGGTTTCAATGGTTTCAATCAGTTGGTCTGTAAAATAAAACCTTGATGAATTATATCAAGGTTTGAAAAGGCATAAATACTTTTTCAAAATGACTGAGAACTGTAAAATGATATCAGTAAAGGATGGTTTACTGAAGGCGTTTTGGAGAAATGTTCAAGATCATTAAAGGTGGAGACTCATTGTTTAGTCTGGAGCTGATTCCTCGGTGGTCCTCGGTTTGTATTCCGGCTCCGCCCAGTGAGGCGGGTGAGCTGCTGTGATTGGCTGAGAGGAGCTGCGCGCGACCTCCCCCCTGTAACTGAGAACCCGGCAAGCGAGCGAACCAGTGGGGTAACTGGTGTAAAATGGCGCTGTCTCAAGGAACAAAGAAAAAAGTTTGCTATTATTATGACGGTAAATACTTCACTTGAACCTTTTACTCGCTCTCATTTTCAAATGTCCTTTACGGCGTGTGAAACTTCGGGGTTTTACTTTTCCTGTGTCAGGATTTTAAGTGTTGCATCGCCGTCCAGCTCCGAAGCCGGTGTTGGGGAGCTAACGTTAGCTTGCTAACTAGCTTGTTTTAGCCGTGCTAGCTATTAGCCCGAATTCCGGACCCAGTACATTGTTGCCTCTTCGGCTTCGTTTTTGGTCACTCAATATTAAAACAACTTTTCATAAATTATTAAAGCCTCCCATGGGGGTTGTATTTGTGCATTGGAACTATAATAATAAATGGGGACATGAAGCTATGCGGTGATAATCACACAGTGTTCCTCCAACTCGCTAACAACTTCCGAGAAGTGAGGAAGGATGCACTCTGCTGCTTTAATTCGCTTCATCTTCCGAAAGGATTTGGGGGAGGATTAAACCATATATTGTATACTTTTACGGGGAATAAGTATCCTTTAAACACTGCCTGTCATTGTACTGTTGCGTATTCGCTGTTTTAAACTATAAATGAACCCCGCCAGCACATTTGCGCTGACGACTGCATGCTTGTCCTGTTTATGATTGATCGTTTGAAGCCATTTTCTTCTTTTCTTTTAATTTAAAATAAGCGGAAAAGCCCTGTTCGTACCGAAACATCTGGTCGTTACTTCCGTCTTCCCATTGTGTCGTGTGAACTCATAATTCGGGACGCTCATGAATAATTAAAATGGATCTCATTTGGATGCGCATTTTAATTCTGCTGTGCACGTAAGATACCCGTTTCCTGTCTTATTCGAGATCTGCACGATAAATCGAATCAGGATTGCGATATCAGTGTTCGGGTATCACAGTAGCAAGAATCTGCTTGGATTTGTTTCAAGAGGCGGCACAAAACCTTCCCTAATGCAGGCACCTTTGGTTTTCATACCTTTATTTTGTGGTTGGAAATACTTGTAAAGAGTTCTGTTTTTTCAGCTTCTGTCAGCTGGCTGTTGGCTGGCTTTTGAATTACTTTTATTCACAGCAACAAAAAAACCCCCCCCGATTCTTCTGTATTTGTTTGGTATGTAATAAGGATTGTAATCACCAAAAGTATGATGTAAAACTTTTAGCTAGTTTGAAGCCCAAAATTTTGAAAGACTTGGTATATGTTGATTTGGATACTTCCATGATGTTCAATATCTAAAAAAAGTTAATTATGTTTCTTTACAGTACAGTGAGTAGAATATAAAATAAAACACCAACTCTTTAAAGGTTCTACAAAATGTCCATTAGGCAGATATGAATTGATTGATGGATTTGTCTCTTAACAAATTTAGCAATACGATAAATTGTCTCTGAAATCATTGTGGTAAACGATAATGTTGTTTTTGAGGCCATTTTCAAGTAATATAATGGTAATAGCAATTGTGATGCAAAGATCAATAAACTTTAAATTCTAATGAACATTTAACACTGGAACTGGAAGACATTTAAAATATCCAAAATAAATAAACAAAACATCAGAAATAACAAATAAAATGACTAATGAGGTTTCTGTAAAAACGGAGCTATTTGGGAACAAAGAACTAGACTGAAGACTTTTCTCATCCAGTTTTTGGTAGAAACAGAGAGAAAGGAGAAAAATGATAGCTCATTTTAATTTATCATTATTAGATTTATAGCGACAGCCATAGTTGCCAAAAAAAGGGTGTGTGAAGCTTCTCTCTTAGCTTCAGTACTTTGGATGCTAACCGACCTACCTGGTTTATCTCCTGCAGGTGACGTGGGGAACTATTACTACGGTCAAGGTCATCCCATGAAGCCCCACAGGATCCGCATGACGCACAACCTCCTCCTCAACTACGGACTCTACAGGAAAATGGAGATATATGTGAGTCAAACAGAACAGAATCACCCCCAGTTTCATCTCATCTGTACTGCACAACTAAAACTTTAATGTTTTGATCAGAAACGGTCTTTCTAAGATACTTCTTCAGCAGTATTATTGGATTTGAGGAATTTCTTCCATTTACTTTTTTTTATTTTATTTTAGAGTACAAATGTAACACTCCAACAGGGCATACTTTCTTTTTCCTGCCAACTAGACATTTAACATAATTAACTTATGCAATTAATTTGGTTTCTTAAAGCTCTTTACAAAGACAAATGTCTGCTTGCATCGTCCCATTTTATTTTTGGATCTGTTACATTTGTATTTAGCACAAAATCCTTTTACTAATTTGTTTTAGATTTGTTTTTACACTTGATTAGCTGTCAATATCCAGTGAAACGAGAGCAAAGGAATGCTTGGATGGAATATTTGGTCAAATAAAACATTAATATCTTTTTTTATTATTATTGTATATGTTTACACTATTTTTAACTAGTTTTCTTTTTTTATTATTTTGTTTATTTTTGGAGTCTTGCAACAAAACTTTGCTCAATATGTACACTCTAAGTGTGCAGTTGACAGACAATAATGTCTATTTTCCCTATATTATGATTAAACACTGCCATCAATAATTCAAGCTTAAACAAGGTCAAACATTATCTGATACTGACTTGAGTTGCAAACCAAAACGTTCTGTGGTTTCTATCCGTCATGGTACTTTTTTTTTTACAGATACCTTTCATAGAATTTCTGGACAATATGAATCTACCTCAGTCCTAATTAAATTAGTTTTTATTTATCTTTCAGAGGCCACACAAAGCCAGCGCTGAAGAGATGACCAAGTACCACAGCGACGACTACATCAAGTTCCTGAGGTCCATCCGTCCAGACAACATGTCTGAGTACAGCAAACAGATGCAGAGATGTGCGTCCGGTTTTCTTCTCCACCGTCTCCTGCTGCTCGCCTCACATTCACTCACAGTCAGATTCTCTGTTTTCTTCTTCTTCTTACAGTTAATGTCGGAGAGGACTGTCCAGTTTTTGACGGTCTGTTTGAGTTTTGCCAGCTCTCGACAGGTGGCTCAGTCGGTAAGTTATCTACCTTAGATGATCCGTCTTCTTCTCTAAAGCACAGAATAGTCTTAAGTATCATTTCTAGCTTGATTTGCAGATCTCTATGCTGAGTGAAGGGAGATTTTTACCTTAGATCTGGATCCAACTCTGTTTTTGTTTCAGCTGGAGCAGTGAAGCTGAACAAGCAGCAGACGGACATCGCCGTCAACTGGGCTGGCGGACTCCACCACGCCAAAAAGTCTGAGGCGTCCGGCTTCTGCTACGTCAACGACATCGTCCTCGCCATCCTGGAGCTGCTGAAGTAAGTCCAACACCTCACCGCTGCTTCTAGCCGCTTCTATTTTTCATAGCGTGTCAAGTAGGATACCAATCCAGAAACACAGCTGAATTGACTTACAACATTTATTTTTAAAATAAATGTACTGAATTACAAATTGATTTGATTACTCTGCACCAGTACAGCACTTAAATACACCAATAGCTTCACAACTTTGGTTAAACATGTAAAAACAACTTTAATTTCTTCAGTCAGTTCAGTTAGGAGTAGAGCAGCCAGTGTAAACAAGTGTTCAGGATTCCATTTGTGGTAGAAACCTGAACATTTAAACACATCATGGTGGTGAAAGCATCATTTCTGTCATGATGGAAAGCAGTCAGGTTTGACAAGAAGAAGCATGGAGCTAAAAACAATCCTGGGAAAAAAAACTGCTAGTTGCTGCAAAATAAATTGAGACTTTAATGATTTGGGTCAAAGCATGTTCATGGCCCAGTCAAAGTCCAGACATAAATCCAACTGAGACTCTTTGGCAAGAGTTGAAGATTGAGGTTAAAAGTTGATCTTGATCTGCTTTGCAAACAAAAATGAGTTTTGTGGCACTACTGGTTTGTCAAATGCATCAAATCCCAATAAAATGAAGTTATTAGAGTTTCTGTCAGATTTGTGTTGTAATCTGACACTGAAACTTTAGGTTACTTGTTTTGGTGAGAGATGGAGGCCTGCAAGGACAATTTTACCTGGTGCTTGAAATTTCTTGAGGTGTTTTCAAGGTTTGGAAAGTCCTTGATTTCTATATAATGTCAGAGAAAGTGCTTGATATCCAAACTGCACAGTCTTGTAATAAAGTTCAGTCTAATGTTTAATTAAAAGAAGAAATTTGGAAATGTTATTTACAGATGAAACTAATAAAAAGACAAACAATGTTCTCACTATCTGAAGTTAAATCAGACTAAACTTTTATTGCTTTCAGTCAGAATCACCAAAATTATTTCTTATTGCTAAATGCCACTTTCTTTCTATATTGTGTTGGAGTATAAAGATAATTTACATATAAAGATAATTTAAAAGATTTATTTGGATTATTTAAATGTATTGAATAGTATTCATAATGGCTCAGTGACTCACTGATCATCTTAGATTAAGACTTAGACTGTTTACACTCACCTCAAACCTACAAGCAGCAGGAAGGGTTTGAACTTTTAGTCACTTCTTTGTGTGAAGTTGGAGGAGCATTTACCTGAACCCTGTACTCCCTCCAGATACCACCAGAGGGTGCTCTACATAGACATCGACATCCACCATGGCGACGGCGTGGAGGAGGCCTTCTACACCACAGACAGGGTCATGACCGTTTCCTTCCACAAATACGGGGAATACTTCCCCGGCACTGGAGATCTGAGGGTGAGTCTCGGAGCGTTTCTCCTGGAAAACATTTCAACACATTAAAGACGTCATGAATATTAATCTAACCATTTCAACGTGTTCAGGACATCGGAGCAGGAAAAGGCAAGTACTACGCCGTAAACTACCCTCTAAGAGACGGCATCGACGATGAGTCTTATGAAGCCATCTTCAAACCTGTGAGTTGTTTTGTGTGTTTAATAACTCTTGATACCTCAAATGTAGTTCACACGTTTGATTAAACGTTGTTTTTGTGTTAGATTATGGCTAAAGTCATGGAGATGTACCAGCCCAGTGCTGTGGTTCTGCAGTGTGGAGCAGATTCTCTTTCTGGAGACCGACTGGGATGCTTCAACCTCACCATCAAAGGTAAGACAACGTCTCAAAGTCACGCTGACTTCCTTTAAGACGTTGGAAATTCAACTATGTTTGCGTTTCCTCTTAAAGGCCATGCCAAGTGCGTGGAGTACATCAAAAGTTTCAACCTACCTCTGCTCATGCTGGGCGGAGGCGGCTACACCATCCGCAACGTCGCCCGCTGCTGGACCTTCGAGACGGCCGTGGCCCTGGACTCGTCCATCCCCAACGAGTTGCCCTACAACGATTACTTTGAATACTTCGGGCCCGACTTCAAGCTGCACATCAGCCCCTCCAACATGACCAACCAGAACACCAACGAGTATCTGGAGAAGATCAAGCAGCGTCTCTTTGAGAACCTGCGCATGCTGCCTCACGCACCCGGAGTCCAGATGCAGGCCATCCCCGAGGACGCCCCACATGCCGACAGTGGAGACGAGGACGAGGAGGACCCCGACAAACGTGTCTCCAGTAAGAGATTTAACACACACAAGTGTTGGATTAGTTCGTTAGGGGGCGCTGATGAGGATCTGTGTTGCAGTCCGGGCCCACGACAAGAGGATAGCCTGTGAGGAAGAGTTCTCAGACTCTGAGGACGAGGCCGAGGGGCAAGGTGGCGGCCGCAGGAACGCAGCCAATCACAAAAAGGCAAAGAGAGTGAAGAAGGAGGAAGAGAAGGAAGGAGAGGAAAAGAAAGGTAAGAGCAGTCCTCTTATCTTTGTAGTAATGCATGATATAACCAGTAGAACCAATAGAAATTTGGCCTGAGATAAAGACCTGTAGTTTAGCAGCTAACCGCAGCAATGCTTGATGATGATGTAACCATGTGGAGTTAAAGCAGAGCAAGAGAGAAGAAACATGGCTGCATTAAAGAACCCGGATCTGGTTCAGGTTTAAACTAGGACTTTTAGCGTTAATACATGTGATTGATCTAAAAATCTTGTCGTGTTAATAATGCAGTAATGCAGATTAATCACATTACCTATTTGGACCTAAAAGCCTCTCTCTCCTGGAGGGTTACCACGGTCACAGCAGCAAAGTCTTTGGCACAAAACGAGTGAAAAGAAGAACAAGGAGAGTCAGACTGATGTGCTTTAAAGAACAGCGATGAACATTTGGATAAAAACAAGCTAGTATGTAGGCTTCTTATTGTAGTGAATAAGTAGCCTTATTCACTGCAAAAGTGAATAAGGCTACTTTAAGTCACTATATATATCAATATACAGTAGTGACTGGACAATGTACGTCTTCACCGCTGCATACGATTTTTTTTCCATTTTCTTTAGTACATTTCTGTCATGATACAGATGTTAAACTCCATTGAGTTTAAAAGGTCTTAAATTTGAGTTGGTGAAACCTGCAGAAACTCAGTGGTTTTGGTCAGTCTTCTGAGATGACAACATTCTGTTTGTTTTCTAGAAGTGAAAGAGGAAGAGAAAGAGGAGGAGAAGATGGACACATCTGGGTAAGAACCAGAATTAAAGCTTCTCCATATGGACAGCTTTACATGTTCCTGACAGAGACTTCATAATCCATTTCATTTATGATTTTGGTTATGTGCGCTTTTTGTTTCTTATCACTTTTGGTTGAGTTTTATTTTGGATATTATCTGATCATGTGGTGGCATGGATGTATTTTTCAGTAGGTCACTTTTCTGCACTAAAAATCACTTTTTATTGCTCTGTTGGTTTTCTGATTTTGTTTTGAACTATCTGTAAGACAAAATTATGAAACTCAGCCAAAAATAAAGACATAACTATATCCCAATATGTGATGTCTGATCAATATGTTTGTGTTTCAGACCAAAAGAGGAGATAAAGACAACTTGAAGTGATCCTGAGGGAGAAGTGTCCATCCTGTTGTCCTCAGCCCAGATTCCTGTTCTCCTCCTTCAACCAGAGGATCTTTTTGTATTCCTGTTTTCCTTCGTTCCTGCAGACAAACCTGCTTTCCATTGTTTACATGAGTTGAGCAGCAGGTGGATGGGATGGAGGTCAACCCCACCCACCTGCCACCTACTGTATGAGATGTAAAATTCCCTCCAACCCCTGTGAGCTCCTTGTGGACATCAGGTTTGCTGTGATAAGAAAACTGTTTCCATGCTGGGATTTCTGATTAAAGCCTGTCTGTGGGGCCTTCCTGTTTGGTTTTTTATTTGTAAGTATTTATGAAGAGTCAAAAGCCGCCCTATCCAAGCAGTTCCACCTTACCGTATTCTCATCAGTGAATGCATGCATCATCTCACCTTCAGCATGTACATATTTCTTAGTCTCTGCCCTACACCAGTCCTGACTCTCTGCTCATTAAGTTATTTTAAATCATGAATCCGGTCGGCTCATCCTCCCAGGAATATCTGCTCTGTGGACCCGTTTCCTTCCTGTGCTGTTTTTATGTTTGCGAGTGAGTGGGACCCTCTCCAGAGGCTGATGTTGCTGAGCAAATGACTTATTTAGAGATTTTGTATCATTTTACAGAAATGTAGAGAAAGCCAGTGAGGGGCTTTCAAAGTGTGGCTGGTTTGAGTTGTATCCTTGTGAAATGTGCATTATCATATCTTTGTCATACAAAAATAAAGAAAACTGATCCAATTGTCTTTTGTGTATATGCTCACAATTACAAATATAGTAATGTAATAGTTGTGTAAGAATACAGTGACATGAAAGGCAGAAAATATTTATTTAGGAGTAACTACACCTAAAACTCATGGAATGGGTGTAAATATTAAATATATGCTACAAAAATAATTTATTCTGTACATCAGTTTTGCCTCAAACATCTTTTCTGATTTCTCTCTTCAGCCCTTAAAACATTTATGATTTTCATTTGCTATTGGTAGTGTGCTGTGATTATTATATTGGTCCCTGTAACGACAATTTCCTGTTTCACAAGTGTCTTTCGCTCTGGGAGCCAAAAATGTCAAATTTAAGAATTGGGGCTTCAATTACAGTTAAGATAAAATTTTGATCCACGTTTGTTTTCCCCTGACAAGCTTCCCTAACAACTGGTTGTTAGGTTATCTTTTAATGCTGCCACAACCTAATGTTGCTCACTGTGTGTGACAAACATGCCTCCTAGTCCAGCTAATAGCTAAATAATGTGTGTCACAGGATTGGGAAAAAAAAACTGAACTACTTTTAGTCACCAAGAAACTGATTTACATTCTAATTTAATCTTCAGTTTTAAGGAAACCAAAATGGATGTTTATACATGGTGATGACAAAAACTGAAAGAAAACATCAAAAATCAGCAAAACCATCCTTTCCTTGACTTTATTTTATTGAGAAGATTTGGAGTTTACAAGTTAATGTGATTACTGCTGGCAAATGTCAAAAAGTTTTTAATTATAGTTCAGTACAAAGCACTGGAGACGAGTGATGTTTTCCTTTGACGGATCTGGATTGAGTCTGATGTTAGCTGAATGGGTTGCCTGGTTACGCCTCCAGCTCAAAGTCAAAGTAATGTGGGTCAAAGTAATGAATTCGTACGTATCCATCTTCTCCTCCACTGCTGTAACTGTAACAACAGGAACATCAAGCAGTTTTGTTACTGGGTTGGCTCTTGTTCTTCTGTGTTTTTAGAAAAAGTAGCAGAATTAGTCAGGCTGTACCTCTTGCCGTCGGGATGGAACGCCACACAGTTGATGGGGCCAAAATGACCTTTGACCCTCCCAAACTCCTCCTCGTATGCAGCATGGAAAAACCTAAGTGCAGGAAATTACACATATAACCAATAACTCCTTCAAAAAATATATATTTCTTCCTTGTATCAACTTTAAACATGAAAATAACTTCAGACTCTCACCTCGCCTCAAACTTGCCGATCCTGGTGGAGGTTGTGGTGACATCCATGGCTTCCTGCCCTCCTCCCATCACCACCTTAACAAAACGCTTAGTCAGACACATCGCCATGACAACAAGGAGATTGACTGTACTCCATAAGAGTCATGTCTTACGTGGTCCATTATAGGAGAGATGGCAGCAGAGTTTACAGGCCTGTCTGTCCTGAACGTCTTGATGTGATCCAGAGAATTGGAGTCAAACAGCTAACAGGACAAGAGAGACTTAGTGTTTAAATGTACACTTATTGACATGTTTCAACGTATTCATGCGAGTCTCACTTTAGAGGTGTTGTCCTTGGAAGCAGTGATCACCATGGTGAGATCGACGGATGACTGGATGTCATTGATCTGCCTGGTGTGCTCCTTCGCCTTCTTCAGAATTTCACCAGACTGGAAAAGATCACAGCCCAGTTAGGACAAACCACATCTACACTAGTCATTTTTTTCCCTTTCTTTTTTCTCTCTATTGTAAGTTTTATACCAAAAAACATATTGTGATATACGTCGTTACTGCCATACATCACAGTAGATGTCATATGACTTTTATGGCGCATCTACAGTGGTGGGCAGAGCCTGACGTAGTTGTGTTGGCGTCGAACCTTCGCACTGAACTGGTTGATCTCTCCGTTCTCGTGGCCTGCGATGACGAACTCCCCCAGCGGCCCCCACACCGCGCTGGTTATCTTGCACTCACTGCAGGGAACGGACAGGTACGGATTGTTGTCCTCTGCAGACACACAAGTAGAAACGGTAGAAATTGTAAATGATTTAAATGTTTGTTAAGAATCTGAATTCTTTCTCAGCAGTAAATATGGGACAAAGACCTTTTTTATTTTAAGTAACATCAGCCTGGGAGCTTGGTGTAAAGTATTGATGCTCTGATCGTTTTGTTTTGCTGCTGCTGATAACGATCACATGGATATTAGCAGCATTTATTCTACTGAATGGAAAAAGTGGCAAGAGGAAGACTGAAAAACCTATCAGTTACAATATTTAACAAATTGAAAACAGCAAGGTGAAATTGCACAGAAAATCAAATAAATCTCACAACACTGTCTGTATCAAATAATGTCAGGAAAATAAGAAAAAGTCAAACGCAGGCAGCATTTCAATAAACAAACCCAAATTACGAGAGCATGGTTTATTTTAATAGTCTCCTGCTTCCTGCATTCCTTCAGAAAGCATATAATATATGAATATCCTTAGCTTTGACAAATGTATGTCAGATTCTCCTTCAGGGTTGAGTTTGAAAACATAACCGAGTTTTTATCTGTACCCATCTGCTGTGGATCTCTCAGGTCAAAGAAGTTCAGGAAGCACTGGTAGCCCATCTGCTTGTCTGTGGAGAACATGATGATGTTGCCGCTGAAGTCGAAGCCGCACGTCCTGACGGCGGAGTTGGTGTTGAGCAGAGCCAACTGTTTACCTGCGGGGAAACAGGCAGGGTGTTACAAAAGTAAATGTTACCAAACCTTTACTTTTCTCTCATTCTCTAGGGGTGGAGGGGAGTAACCAGAGAAGACGTCACACTCCTCCAGGGTTTCCTTATGTTAGCTTTTATCAACCAGGAGGAAACCGAGCCTCGCCAGCTTACCGGTCTCACAATCCCACAGGCGACAACTGTTGTCTGCTGATCCCGTCAACACATTCTTGGTGTCCCCTGATGAGAGGTTAAGAAAGCAACACTACACGTCACATCCTTCATGCAGCCATAACATGATCCAGATCAGAGCCCATAGAGGCGTAGAAGTAGGTCCTGATGATGGAAGGATACAGTCGCAGTCAACACACCACACCGCTCCAGTGTGTCCATTATAGGTGCCGAGCCTTTCTCCGTTCACAGAGTACCAAACGTTGGCTACCTGGAGAGGAACGTCACGCGAGATGAAGCAGCTGCGTCCCAAAAGTTACGGAAGTGACGCGAACTCAACACAGGTCTGGACTCACCGTGTCTTTGGCTACGGAGAACAGCAGGTCTCCTTCTCTGTTGTACTTTATCTGAGTGATGGACCTCTCGTGGCCCTGCAGTAGAATGGGTTTCTGGGAACACAGGACTCCCGATTTAGCATAAGAGCTAGTCTTTTACCACAGGGTGTGTATTTAAGCTAGATATGGTTAATATAGATTTTAAAAACCCGCTAAGCTACAGCGCGACAACATCTCCTATTGCCCAACTATCATTACTCCCACTAGCAGCTAGTATCCTAGCTAGCGTCAAAGCTAAGCTAATGCTAGCCGAACTAAGGCTGGCAGATAGAGAATGAGAAAATAAATAAGACACTTAGTGTCGGAATATGTTTCCTGCTAAATATACTCACCATTTTTGCCGGCTAAGCGCCTTCAGTTTGCTCGGTTTATTCACTACGCGTCACGTCAACAGAGAAAAGATGAACACTCGCGTGTGAGGCGCCGGAGCCTTGGCGGAAAAGGAAACAGACGTCCCTGTTGTGTCAAAAAGCAACCTGGTGCGCCCCCTACCGTCAACACCCGGGACAAAATAAAAACAAAACAAAAGGTGGTCAAGGAAAGGATGGTTTGGCTGATTTTTGATGTTTTCTTTCAGTTTTTGTCAACACCACGTATAAACATCCATTTTGGTTTCTTTATAACTGAAGATTAAATTAGAATGTAAATCAGTTTCTTGGTGACTAAAAGTAGTAATTCAGTTTTGTTTTTTTCCCCCAATCCTGTGACATACATAGATTATTTAGCTACTAATTGGACTAGGAGCGGGTTCAATTCTTATTTGCTTCATGTCCTTCATTTCCCTCTACACCCTTTTTCCTATCAAGTTGGATGAATAAAAGCCACTATAGTGGCAAAAAAAAAAACTTTATACATGTTGTAGTGTTGCTTAATATTTCCATACATATTAATTATTGTGTGGAAATCTGGGGAAAGTTTTACCAACCTGTCTACATGCTTCAGAGGAAAGCTGCAGGAATGAATACATCTGATTATTGTCGAAACAAATTAAATATCTGTTACATTCCATATAACATTTTATCATTTACTAGGGCTCAGAACGGCACTGACAATTTACTGCTCTTACAATAAACTCCTTCCATATTGTGCACAAAGGTGGACAACGGGGAACGGATGGGGGTGTCCCGTCAGACCGTCAGTTCCCCGAACCACAAAACAAAAAGCTTGTAAAACTGCACGCAGGATTGGGAATTCCAATTCAGTCAGTTTTAAAAACATCAACCAGGCATTGATTAACTCAAACATACACTGCTCTTTTATTGAACAAGAAAAATATACAGGGTCAGATAAAAGTACTGCAAAAAAGACAAAAGGAAACATCTTTGGTTCCTTCTTATGCCCAAATGAAGTGGATAACAATGAATGTGGGATGACGGAAGAAAGGAAGCTTAGACATTTCTGGTTTAGATGTCACCACTTTACCAAAGCTACATATTCATAATCATTAGTCATACAGATGAGAAATTGGCATGTTAGTAAGTGAAACATTTCAGAAGTAAAAAAGAAAAAAACATTACTCCATTTCCCCCCCCATTTGGCTCAGTCAGTGCACCTTTCAAAAGCATCAGAAAGATGCGACGAATAACTCAAACCCAGGCGACGAGAGCAGCTCTACGTTAAGGGAGTAAATCGACCCCTATCCCACAAGAAGGCCTTCTGCTATGAAGCATTTAGTCGAGTTTTAAATTATATACATACATAAATGAATATACATTCAAGCTAAGTGCTCGTCAGTTGAGACTGCCTTAGAATAAAACCAAGATGCAAGCGTTGCATAGAGGTACTTGAACATTCTCTTGATTGAAACCTGATTACAAGCTACTGCCATCATCAGAGTGAGGAACAGACAAGCAGAACATACATCCCAGACGCAGTAATGGCAGCTTTAGTTAAATGGACTCTAAAGTGATTTTCACATATTCTAAACGAACCTAAATAAAACTGAGAGCAGATTAAATTAGGAGAGAAGAGGGGGAGAGGACATTATAAGCATCAGAGGGGATCACTTCAAAAAAATAAGGAGTGGAAAATCTGATTTTTAAATTTAAGGGGACTAGAGGGGGGAAAAAAGAAATTATGTATAGTGTCATACAAAGAAATAAAATACAAATAAATACAAATCTATGGAGCCAGAAACAAAAGTAAAGAGAAACAGGGCCATGAGAAAAGCGCAAACAAACAAACAAAAAAAGGAAAATGAAATCAAAACAAAAATGAAAAGTTTCATGAAGTCAGGAAAAAAGTGAAAATTAAATGGAAAAAGAATAAGCACAGCTCTATGGCGCTAGCAAAATCTTAAATAACGAAAAACAGGAATGTGACAAAATTGGGAAACAGGGCGCAAGAAAAAGCCCCAAAAGGAGCAAAAAGCAAAAGAAGCATTTAGCCATTAAAAAATATGAAAATGAAATGAAAAAATATGTAATAAAACAAAACAAACGAAAACAACAAAAGGAATGCAATAAGGAAATTACAATGGAGTATTAGGGCCATACTAATGACAGAATTAGTCATATCAGAATATCAGAATAAAGTTGAAATAATATGACAGTCATATTACAATTTTATTCTCATAATTTTACTTATTATTTTTTAATTTTCTTAATGTGGTCCTAATACTCCGTCGTAAAAAAGAAATGAGCCAGGTTAAAAAAAAGGAAGGAAAAATATGGCAGAAAACAAAATAAAGGAACAAAAAGTAAATGCAGCATCCAGAACTTTCCAGAAAGAAAAGTCAAAACAAAAAAGAAAAAATGTAAGTGGCCAGAAAGAAAAAGAACCCCCAAAATTTCCCTTATTAATTCTATAGAACCATCAGAATGTTCCAGGTTAGAGATGTTGTGACGCACAAAAGAAATTAAGTCAAAGTGTTAAGTGTCTTTTAGAACGAAACCCTTTCCATTACACCAGCGGTGTCCAAAGTGGGTCCTGGAGGGCCGGCATCTTGCGTGTTTTTGGACACCCCTGCATTACACCATCACTAAGACAAAACCCCGAACACACACTCCACACAGGCTCTCCAACAACCAGTTTGACTTGTGTCGACCCAAACGGCTCCTTAAGCCCTGCTCTGGTCGACATATTAACACCAGCTGCACACGCTCACACCCTAAAGTTTGAAGTGAATCATGAGTTTCTACTGTCAATCCTCTCAGAGGAACTGCTGAGTCTAGAGAGTCGACACATCAGAGTGGAAAGACACAAGCTAACCCTGCTGTTAGAAGCTAACTGTTGTCGTTCCAGCAGAGGAGCAGCGGCTTGCAGGCTGGTGGTTTGAACATGGAGGGGGGAAGGAGGAAGCGGCGGGTGGCCCCTGTTTCATTCCAGCGCAGGAAGAGGCGGTGGAGGCCCCGCCTCTTCCTGCGAGGCGTCTGTGTCCGGCCGCGGGCCGCAGTGACAGGAAGTGGAGTCTGCGACGGGACAGCTGCTGGGCTCCGGCAGAGAGTCTGTGGGTGGGGGGGAGGGTGAGTCGGTCCCGGGGTCGGAGGCGGGGGCCCCTCCGGCGCCGCTATCCCCATTCAGGTTCTGGACCTTCTTCTTCAGCTCGTTTCGTTCCACTTTGAGCGCCCGCCGCAGCTTGTCGAGCCGCTGGACTTTACCCTGAAGAGCCTCGAAGTCCCGGTCCCGCACGGCTTTCTGGAGACATTCACAGTAAAATATCCGTCAACCGGCCAACTTCTGGGTCTCCATTTTCACACAGATATTTTTGGAATCTGTCAAAATCAGGATTTTCATTTTCTTGATGTAAATAATATCTCTGTAGCGCTGACCGTGTATTTTGGGTCATTATCGTGCTGAAAATGATAATTCAAATCTAAGTGTGTTTTCACATCTGATAGTCCGGTACACTCGGTTCGCTTGGGGGAACAATACTACAACGTTTGTCACATTTTCAGCTGCACTGTGTCAAATGAACGAAACCCTTTCAAAAACCTGTTCCCCTCCTCGCCTGTGAGGGAACTGCACCAATAACCACTGAAGGAAACGACACAAAAACCCCAGAAGACGACAATGAGCACGACTTCCTTCTTTACAAAATATTTTTTTAAAAATGGAGTGGCTTCAAGCATTAGCGGTTGTAGGATTTCTCTGTCATTGTTGATGAAAGACCACAAGCCATTTCTCCTGCAGGCTGGTGGTTTGAACATGGTGGGGGGAAGGAGGAGTCACGTTTGTTTTGGTTGTATTTACCCAGAATGTCTTGCGCTATAGTTCACTTCCTGCTTTTGGAGCGGTTTCCGGTCTGCTTGGCATTCACATATGCATTCGAACCACACCAGAGTTCACTTCAACCGAATCGAGATCTGTGTTTTTAGGTTTACCAGAGCTTGCTTTATTACTCTGCATCATTCAAATACCCATACACGCCTCCCCAAACGAACCAGACTTTCTACACAAACTAACTAGAGTTTGATTAAAACAGACTAAACAGGGCTGGTGTGAACGCGCCCTCAGTTCCAGCAAAAATTTTCCGTATTGGGCTCCAATCAGACATTTTGGCATCACTGGCTTTCCATACAAACTCCCTGCAAGCAGCATAAATTCAGAATTACAATTTAAGGGAGATCAATTCCAAAGACTTAGAGCTGCTTATGCGTGAGCTTCATGATGCCCTAAAGTTTTCCAGCTACATAGATAGCTTAGAATTTTTAAAAACTTTAAAAGTGTGTTCCTATTTTCTTTACACTTTGTCATAATGTCATACTCGGTCACAAAAAAATTCAATAAAATACAATAAAGTTTGTGTTTTTAACATGAGAGGATACACTTTATGTAGATAATCTAAACTAAAAGCTGAGAAATTCCTGACAGGCAGCTTCCAGGGTACCCAGTAGTATGTCAAAACCTTCCACAAACATTATCTGAACTATGTATTGCTTTCTTTTCAATATAATTGCAGTCATAAAAAGAGTTGTACCTCCTCAGCCATCTCCAGCAGAGCCTTGTTGCTGCTCTCCCACCTGGAGCGGTACATCGCCGTCTCCTTCTCCAGCTTTTTGATCTTTTTAGTCATCTGTGGGCGAGACGAAAACAAAGAGTGATGTTAGAGAATAGTGGAAATACCTCCAGTAACATCTCTGCTGAGGTTCCACACCTTTTCCATCTCTTGCTTAAAGGTGGTGAAGACTTCGTTGCTCTTAGACAAGGTGGTCTGGAACTCCTCGAACTTTTCCGTGTACAGCGACAGCTGAGAAGACACGGCAGCCATAGTTATAGAGCTGAATTCAGGGTTTGTACAGTTTTCCCACAGCAAAATTTAAGCAATTTTCAAAGTCAGTTCTAAAATATGACAAAATACTTTATACACCTGACTGTTTAATGAAACACAAATTTTACACAAAAAACTCCCAATTTTAATACCATCATCACAACATCTCTCCTCTATTAACCCTTTAACAACGTTTTTACCAGCGTTTCACTGAGAAGTAGCTTGTATGATGAGCTCAGCTGATGTGCAGTTACACCAGGTGTTTGCTAATTACTGCTGGCTAGTCTGAAGGAGCTGTGTCTCGAAGGCGGAGCTAGGTTCACTCATATATTATGCACATCTGAATGGTTGCCATGAGAGAGTAAAGGATTTCTCAACCATGCATGAAATAATCAAATCAACACTACATGTATGTTTTTGATGAGGGAATAACATTATAATATGATGTGAAGCTCCAAGTTGGTTTTACATAACACTGCCTCTCGAAGAAAAACAACAAAAAAAGTATTGGTATCAGCAATACAGGCCCTGTATTTACTTGGTATCTGATCGATATCTTTACAGCAACCAGACAAGTTGGAGGTAGAAAGTTGAGGCCAAACCTGCTGTTTGAGGTGAACCTCTTGCTGCTTCATCAACTCGCATATCCTCTGAGACTCCACGGCTTCCTTCAGCAGCTGCACAAGCAAAACAAATCGTAAACGCTGAGTTCTTTCAACACCATGAACAGACGCATGTTTAGTTTCTCCAAAACGGCGCTCACAAAGTCTTTCTCCCGGTCGTGGTGTTCCTCTGACTCCTTCAGCATCTCCTGCGCCTGGTGCAGCTTGGCGTCCACCAGCTGCTGCTGCAGGTCTTTGTGCTTCACCACTTTGTCTATGTGCTGTTTGTCAGGTCACACACATACACACACACACACACACACACACACACACACACACACACACACACACACACACACAGTTCTCCGTGAATAAAAGGCGGTTTAAAACAGCGGAACGAAGACATGAAGAGGAGAGGTCCTCACCTCTTCCCGCAGCTTGTACTGCTCGTAGAGTTTCTTGAGTTTCTCGGCCAGCTCAGCGTTCTCCTGCCGCAGGCTGGCGTTCCTCTCGTTGTGCTGCTCCATCTGAGCCTGGATGTCGTTCAGCGTCGCCTGGAAGTGGGACGTCACCTCCTTCCTCTTCTCCTCCTCCAGTCGGGTCCTCTGGATCCCTTCCTCCTGCGGGGGGAAAAGAGTCGAAATTCATCAAATAATGAATTAAAATGAGCTTGATAAGTTCTGTCCTCATGATTGTTTTTCTTCATAGTCCATTTTTGTTTTTGGTTCTATGTGGGGGTTTTGTATTTCTGTTTAATTTATCATTTTGTTTTATTTTGGATATTTAAAATCTCTTCCAGGTCCAGTGTCAAATGTTTTTCACAAAATTAGAGTGTTGATTTTATTAGTCTGTAAAAAGGCAAACTTACCAAAAACTCCAGCTCTCTGCGCCCACAAGGCGGAGCTAGGTCCACTCAGGCCTAGCTCCGCCTGAGTTAATGGCAACCATTAATCAGCTGAATGGTTGCCATGGAGATTACAGGATTTCTCAAACATGCATGAAGGAATCAAAGCAACACTCCACATATGTTCTTGATGAGGGAATAACATTATAACAGGATGTAAAGCTCAAAACAGTTGATTTTACATAACATTGCCTTTAATGTTATGTTTAAAATATCATTTTTAGGACAGATGTAGTTTTGTAAGCATTTTAAAAGACACCGTCACCTTAACATAGGCCTCTTAAAATTAGTTCTACATTTTTATTTTTACTGTATTTATTTTTTATTTACAAAATCGTGTTTATTATTTTTGTATCTTGTTTATTTTGTGGGACTACGGATGAAAATTAGCATTTTGCTAACTTGAAGTATTTATGACCCTGTTGTTCGTTCATTAATAAGCACGCTACCATTTAAATACAACACTGCCATTGTCAACATATTACTTGAAAATGGTCTCAAAACACCAATAGTATCATTTATCGCAATCATTTCAGGGACAAGATATTGTCACAGGTCTGGAATTATTCCTGCTGAGCTGATTTAAAGCGGTGGTTTGGCACCTTGAGCGTGCGGTTGTGTCTCTGCAGTTCCCTGCAGAGGCTCTCCAGCTTGCTGCGGGCCAGGATGGCCTTGCTGTGCTCATTCCTCAGGTTGTCCTTCTCCTGCACCAGCTGGCTCTGCTTCTTCTGCAGCACCCTCATCTGTTTCTGGGTGGTACGATGCTCTTCCACCTAAAAAAAGGGATTAAAACAATATATATTTATATATATTTTTGGGTTAATTCATGTGGCAAATGTTTAAAAATATAGATACTATTTAATCAATTCCTCCAGGATTTTACGATTGTTTTTCTGATTTTACTTAAAGTCAAAATGACTGATTTTGTGGAGCTACTTTAAAAATACTTGCTTGTCCAAGGAGGCCACTGCCTACAAACAAGAGCGTCACTTGCTGTATGCAAACTGGTGTGATGCGAAAAAGTGTTTCACTAACATCAAAACCTCATCCTAGTGAAACAAAAGTTTTATTGAAACACGTGAGGTTTTTTGAAATTGAGCGAATTTGTTTTTGTAATTCCAATCTGCGTAACGTCACGCTCAATGGGAACGCAGCTAGTGCTGCCAAAGTACTGAGCAAAGGCTGTCAATGCTCTGTATACATGTGATTTCTGACACAAATATTATTGTTCATTTGAAATATATTTGCAACAACCATTATTGAGGAAGTTTGTATACATTTTCAGGGAAAAGTTGATTTAACGTATTATAGAACAAGGCAGACAGTGAAGTCCTGTCAGTTCTCTCTGGATATACTGTATTAACTGCAGGTTACACGTCTGCAAACAGAACCTGATGTTTATGTATATTTTTTCTTTATTTTTAATATCTGGAGAGCACAGTTAAACAGTAGAGTCACTCACCAGGTCCGCATACTTTTTGCAGAGGCCTGCCAGTTTTTCCTCAGGCGTGCTCAGAGTGTTCAGAGTCTGCATGAGGAGTGTGATCTCTTTGCCTGCATCACGCAAACACCAATTCAATTGAAACAAAAACAAATGTTGACAAATCAGATCAGCTGAAAGAACTTTGTTTAAGCGGTCTGTTTCCTACCGAGACCCTTCACTTTCTTCTTCTCTTGAGTCTTCTTCTGCTCCTTCTCTGCTCCGTTGACCTTGCCCTCCTCTGATTTGTCGTCTTCCTTCTCCCCAGTCAACCCGTTGAGCACCGGGCTGTGTGACTGGCCGTTGAGCAAGGCACCAGCGTCGTCGTCCTGAAGGCTCTCCCGGCAGTAGGTGCTGAGGATGTCCTCCAGCTGCCGGCTCAGCTCCTCTGCCATGTCGCACTGAGACTCAGCAACTGGACTCAGCAAGGGGGGATAAAAAAAGAAGAAGAAGAAGAATAAGAAGAAGAAGAAGCGTTTTTTTTTTAGTCAACTATGGCAACCAGGTCAAAGGTTGCCATAGACTTTATGGCAACCTTGAAATTGAAATGACTGACCTTCATTGCCACCCTCGTTGGTTTGTGGAGGGGTTTTCGCGCGTGGGCTCTGTGATTCGGCCCGGTTGGGGCTGTTGCTGTCAGAGCCGTCTGTATCCGCGTGAGCCGCAGGTGGAGCAGCAGGTGGAGCCGCAGGTGGAGGTGCCTCGGAGACTTCACCTGTAGGTGGAGAATCCTCACTTCCAGGACTGCTGGGAGACTCTTCTGTGTCTTGTTTTTTCATGTCTAGACCAAGAAAACGAAGCTGTATCAAAAAAAAAACCCCACAAACTTTTGAACTACAGTCAGACTGATCGGTTAGAACATTTTGCCTCAAGGCTCAACTGCTTCGAAGCGAATAAATACAATAAACCGTTAAAAATGTCACTTTTAACTTTGTATAAACTGTTAAGCATACATATTTTTTTAACCAAGCTAAAAAAATTTTTTTAAAAAGTCCAACTAGGATTATTCCTGAGTAATTCCAAGCAAGAGCTTTCAGTTTCCATTTCAGCACAAGCTAACCCTGGTTAGCAGCTACATGGAGCTCGAGCTGCAACCAGAGCAGCGTTAGCTTGAGACAGGAGCCAGAAACGTCTTAAAAACAACCGCCATAAACATGGAGGGCTTTACATACGTCAACACTGTCACACACCGTTGCTTACTTGAAGACTCCAGAGAGGAACTGCTAATGTTGTCTGTAAAGAACCAGGCTTCGTTACCAGCGTGAGGTTTGTTGAAAAATCTAACTTCCGGTCATAACTTTGGATTTCTGTTCTTCGTCGTACAGTAACAATGCGGCTCAAGGTTCAACGGGCTGCTCGGCGCCCCCTACAGGGTTCATTGAGTTATGCTCTAAATAATTAATGCCGTTAAAGAGGGTAAAAGAATATCCTCACTTACTCACTTGTTTATTTGAAAACAAGTTTCAGTAGTTTATGAAAATAAAATGTATAAAATCACCCCTCAATGCACAGAAACGTTTATTTAATGAAAGCAAAACTCTATAGTGAAGTACAGTGGTGTTAGTATCATGCTGAGTGGATAGTTGTCATTAACAACAGCTAGGACAAGGTTCTTCTAATCTTTTCACAGTAGCTGTTCACAACTTTGGTTGGAAAAGTTAAAGACCTGAGAAATGTTTTTTAAATATAAAAGATGAAGTTGTTACATGTTTTCAATGTTATATTTGCAGAAGTAGCATACCATAAATTTTGCGCCTTTTATTGAAGAAAATGGCTTGTTTTAAAGTCTTAATTACATATAATTAAATTTAAAAATAACCGTAGCAAGCCCAAAGGTAAGCTAAATGTTTTTGTAACTCACAGTGTAATATCCAAGGTTCTTCAAAAAGACTGTGGGCAGGAAAGATCTCCTGTAGCGGTCTGTACTTCAAGCATAAGATCTACTTGATGAATGAAAACAATACTAATACCTGTGCCATAGTGTATCCTCTGAAGGAATCCGGTAACATGTAACTTTTACATTTTACAATGTAAAAGAGTAAAAAATACTCTTACATTGCAAGAGTATTCAACGCACAACCGTCGATGTGCGTCGACCATTGGGCGTCGTTTTGTGGATTTTGACATAGCCACAAAACTTCAGTGTATTTTGTCATGACTTGATCACAAAAAGCAGGGTTTGTTATAATTTTTACAAATATATATATATATTTTTGAAGTGTGAATGCTTCCAGTTTTTTAGTCATTTTTGCAGTCATCACAGCTGTAGGTATTTGGGTCAACTGACCTTCCACACATAGAAACAGTGAGATTAGATGGAGAGAATCTGTTGACAGGCATTTTTAGGTCTCATAACTATCAATTTGAATCAGATCTGGACTTTCACTGGGCCATTCTGATACATACATGCACTTAAATCTAACATCTTTTTCAGAACCACAAAGGTTCTACTTGCCCAAAATGTAGTACTAAGTCTCTCCATGGATCCAGTTTCCCTTTCTGTCACAACTCACACACAAGAACAAATTACATCCATGAAAGGGTTGAAACATAACTTTATTTGTTTTGTACAGTATTTCCTCTGAACAATGTTAAATTCAATACAGTTTCTTTACATTTCTAATATTGTTGCAGATTCCTGTATGCGCTGTTTTTTTTATTTATTTTTTCTCTTCCATGTTCATGTTTGTGCATCATGTTCAGCTGAAGTGTGGTTAGGTTCTCGTCACTCATTCATACCGTCGGTAAAGTCCAGTCGAGTCACAGTATACAACATGGTTAATTTGGAGCAAAAAAAGAAAAGTACTGACCGGGAGAAGAAAAAAAAAAAAAAAAAGAGGAAAATAAATAGAGACAGAAATGAGAGGACCGGAGCAGAGGATGCATCAGGACTGGTTAGTGATGGCATACAAATAGGATTTCACAAACGAGGAGTATTGTAAACATTTGTAGCATAGACGTCGAGCCGAGCCGCGGTGTTAGATTTTCATAAAGACACCAAAAGCGTCCAGGACGGAAGACAAGATGTACTTTTTTTTTTTTTTTGAAGAGGTTTTTTAAAATTATTTTAAACTCACTCCCATATTAAGTAACAAGTTTTCTGATCGTGCAGCCCGACTGAAACAATCAAATATCCCAAAAATGATAGAAATCACCGCATCTAAACCAGGAAAAGAAGAGAAGCAGAAAGGCTTTTGGATACTCACCTCCTCTTCTTTGTCTTTTTTCTTTTATTACGCTTAATTCATCCTGTTACAAGTTCTACTGAGGCTTTTTTTCTCCACTTCTCAGAAGTGATCAGAATTGTATTTGAATCCCTGTCAATGTATCAGAACATACATAGTTTAAATTATAACACTTTAATGTAAATCGCTGCACTTTATTTTTTTTTTTCCTTAATCTCCACATTTTAATACTCAAGGGAAAAAAAAGCTAAACATCAAGAGTTTCCCTCTGACCTCATGTCACATGAGATCAGGTTTGTATCTCGTCTCTGAGATTTAAATGCAGTCTTCGGAATTAGATTCAACTGAGCTTAAATTTGGGAGAAAAAAAGAAGAAAAGTAGAGCCTTTTCTCTCAGGGAGGGACTGAAAATGCTGCCATGAGGATGACAAAACTTTGGTAAACTAACTGGCAGTGAGATTGGTGCCTGCATCAGTCTGCTATGATGGTCATTTCTCGGTATGCATTTGCATCTAGTGCAGCTATTTTCTACTTTTCGTACAATGAACGGGGGCCTCGGCTTGAGCTAAACACCGGTCTCAACAGAAACTGGTGGTACAATTCCAAACAGCCGTGCAGCAGCTGAGCTACGCGCAGCGAAAACCACAACAAGAGTCGTAGAGAACATCCCGTCAATGAAAAACATCAGTTTTATAGAGTCAAGTCAGTCCCCCACCCACTCCCAAAACCCAACCCAGATAATTAGACATCATTGTTAAAGAATGCCACCTTAAGAAACAATGGCAAATTATGTAACTTGAAAGATAAGGAAAATAGAGCAGCAATGGTTTGCACAAATAACATGTGCACATTCAAGTAAATAAAGATATAAAGAAATAATCTACAAGTCAAAGACAGAAACGCAGGATCCTCCAGTCTTTGTTGGTCGGATTGGCACTTTAGTGAGCAGGAGTGCATTTTGATTTTTAAGAAATATAAACTTTTTTTCCTCTCTCTCTCCATCTCTCCTTGATGCAATGATTTTTTTTCTTTAATATATATATTTATTTATATATATTGCAATTCTGGCATTATATTTGTAGGCCAAGCACAGAATTGGCCAGGAAACCAAAGACTCCAGGGTCTAAATGCTGCTCTACACTTCTGTCAGGTAGAGGTAAGATGTTGTTGCTTAATTCATGATTCAACTTCTCGCGTCGACCAGGAGCACTCGTATTCTGCGGATAAAACTCGGCACATAGTCATCTGTCAGATCATGTTAAACACATCTTGCAGAATGGTGCTTAACGTGGTAAAAGGCAGATGAGAAACGGCAGTCAGAGGTTTACTCTTAATAATTATGTGCACAAATGCCACATTAATTTGGGGGTTTTAATGCCTTTGAAGGATTGCTTGACCAGGCTGGGATGATAATATCAACAACTTGGATTCATTTAAAATTGGAATTTATTGTGGATTTTCTGTCCAGGCAGGTTCATAATTACACATAACCCCTCCCACTGGTATACTTCTTTAAAAAGATCTCTGAACAAGATGAAAGTCAGATGACTCGTCTGGGCAGAGATAGTCATTTTCAATGACAGATCCTAATCTTTACACTGGCTAACCAAGAAAGATACTAGTGTTTCTTAGCTAACCAAGAATGTTCCATCTAGCTTGATTTCCATCTTCAATCTAGGTGGAATCAGCTCACCTGGATGAGCCAATTCACTGCAAGGAAAACAGAAAAATTGGATAAAAAAGGGACCTTCAAATATTCTGTCAGTTATGCCAGAACGTTGTTAATGGTGACAAAAGGCATGTAGTTTTTCTGCAGCTTGCTAAAGCTAAGTTAGCCAAGTCCAAAGGGGAGCAAAGGCAGGGAGGTATATGTATACATTTGAGCTTCCAGGTAGAATTCAGACTGCCTTGAATACACAAGAACTTATAGTCATCCCACAACTCAAAAGCATTAAAAAGCCCCAAATTAATATAACACATCCCCAGTGAATGGATGAAAACCTCCAACTGCAACTATAGATGATACAAAAATTGTTTACCACTTTGGGGTTCCAAGAAAAGTCAGAATAATCCTCAGAAGATTGTTTTATTTGGTTACTTTAAAGAAACCTGATTGTGTTCATCTTCCATACATTTGAGTGCTTCAGGAATCAACAGAACAGCAGCGGTTCCCCTTTCATCCTCCCGACTCTGATTAGGACATATTCTTGATAGAGTTAATAGACCTACTCCCTCACACAGCGCCTGTCAGTCAAAACTCACACGAGCACACGTCTACTTCATCTACAGCGCCTCAACACTGACCAGAGGCTGGCCTGAACAGAAACACAGCCAATCCCTGGTCAGTGTCAACTCAGCTAATCTCAACCATCAGAAGTCCTGTGGCTAGAAACAACGACAAGTTTCCATAGCGATAATCAACTCTGCATTTGACCAATTCATTCAACAAAATATTTACTACAGTAGAAATGGGAGCTAACAAAAGTTTGTGCTCAAACATGAACATTTTACTACTCCTTTTTTTTTTCCTTTTTCTTAATGGAAGCTAGTCTTTGTTTCTGGTCACTCATCTGTGTTTCAGCTGGTGTTGTATGCAAGTGTGCATGAAGTGTACGCAAAGATATATATTAATGCAAATACATCAAAATCCAAATATACTTCTATTTAGATACTTGAACTTTTGTTGCAGTTAGGCTTGTCACTTATCTTCAGAGCTATCTTTCAACCCTCCAGCTGTTATTAGACCCACACAGAAGCAGCAGAATTGTCCTGGCTGGGCAGAGGAAGAGGCTATTTACATGAACAAAACACCCACATGTAAGTACAACTGTCCCATGCAAAAAGTCGTTAGCGGTTGTCATCTCCATTCCTCAAAGATATAGTGATATCGAACGCCAGAGGCTATTAATCAACTCTACCACTAAAGAAAACACCACCGTGGTCACTAAACTATCACTATTCACACCACCTAAAGTTATCGTGTTAGAGTCCAGCTTCTTCTTTGAGCCCTGCGTGTTGTTTTACAAAGTACGTTTCGCCTCTCTGTACCAACAGGTTGCGCTTGGCGAGGAATCCTCCGTGGCTGCAGGCAGGGTGGTAGAATACCATGCAGAGACACCCACCATAGGGCCCGATTGCCAAGCAGAAACCCATTTACACTGCAGGGGGCCGGGAGGTGGGGTTCAGCTGAACCACTAAACTATGAAATTTTCTCTACTGCAGAAGGTTTTCCCACCTTCTTTTTAAATACAGCCAGATAGAAAAAGAAGTTCAGCTTGCTGCCAGCGTAGCAGGCTCTGCTCCACCTTCACCCCCTGAACTAGGCCTTGTTTAATAGATCACTTCATAATTCAAATGTTATTAAACACAGCAAACAATGAATAGAAGGATATTTAAATATCCCGCCCTCGAAAACAAACCAAAAAAAAGTGGATTTTTTTTTTTCATGGTTAAAATAAAAACTCTTAACCTTCACCAAAATCCCAATCACAGTCCTTCCTAGTTTCAATTTATTCTGTTACATCTCATCTATTCCCTCCCCACTACATCGTAAAAGTCGTCCTTTCGCTTGGGCGGCAGGTTTAGGCCAGCCCTAAGCCTAACAATTAGGGTATTTCTTTATAGAAAATAAAACAAAAAAGACTTTCCATTAACAGAAAAAGAAAAATACCTATAAAGGAGAAGATAAATAAGGGTTAGAGGTAAATAATAAAAGCTAAAAAGGGAGGGAGAACAAAAAAAAAATGGTACGCCTATGTTCCATTGCACAAAATCAAACTGATGTCACAAACTGGACGCCCCCTGTTTGTGGACTGCGAGGGGATGATGGGTAATCCAGAAACCAGGAATGTCCCACTGGTGAAGAAATTTTGATAAAGATCCTAACTGGCTGCTGCTGGCGACTGGAGCTAAGAGCTACCAAACGGCAGGAAGAAGTCCTTGTGCACGTTTCAAACCGCTTCGGGTTTTCAGGTGATCAGTTCCCTCAACTTGGTTATTAGTTTGTAAGAAATGCTCCCAATGGCCAGGAAAAGAAAACAACAACAACAACAAAAAAAAAGTCTGCCCTGTGAGCTATTTGTCCAACTGGTGGAAAAGCATGGTTGGAGAGGGCGGTTTTAGGGCTTAAGAGGGCGACAGTTTAAGCTTTCCTCCAAAGGGCGGGTTTGTGTGTGTGTATGTGCTTGGAGAGATCAGGCGAGAGAGCACAGTGGCATGACTCAGGCATCATGGGGCCTTCCACAAAATGGGGGTGGAGGGTGAGTATACAGATGGGACAGTGGGTGAGTGGTGTACTTAAGAAATCTTAGAGCTGGAAGCCCTCCATTGGAGCTTCTTGCTGAGGGAATAGGAACTGCTGGTTGGCCTGGTCCACCTGAGGAGCTAGACTGCTGTCTTCATCCTCCACGCCGAAGTAGCGCTCGATCAGGTCAAACGCCTTCTGGTAGATCTCCTGGTTGTCGTGGCTCTGGAGGAACTCAATCTTGTCTAGTCCTTTAAATAAATAAATAAATAAATAAATGAATAAATATAAGGTAAGGTAATTTTATTTATATGGTACATTTTCAGCAACTAGGCAATTCAAAGTGCCTAGTTGCTGACAAAAAGTCTCATCAACTAGTGAAGTCCTCTGGATCTTTTTATTCTAATAGGTTTGATTCCTGTTCTGGGCTGACTGCCTAAAGTAATACGTAAATGTAAATATAGACAAATAATAATAGTGAAAAGCAGAAACTTTGCATATAGTAAGAATTTAGGTAATTCTTAATTGGTTGAGATTTTAACTTAAAAATAAATAAAATAAATCATGATATCTTACAGATAAATTGAGAAATTTTCTGCGCTTTAATATTGGGCAACTTCACAAAAGATCACCTTTGAGCAGGCAGAAAGATGTGACCATTCACAGATCTGATCTGTGAATGAATCGTTCAGGACTTCTAACATTTCCCCTTCCGACAATCTTTACTACATTTCCTCAGGTCACATTGATAAGTGGCAGAAGGAAATCACACCCTAATTTCCAGATCATAAGATAACAGCTAGTTCTCTATAAACAAGACTCTGAAATCCTCTCAAAATAGTACAGAGATGAGATAAATGATTTAAATCTGAAGGATTTACTCAGGCAGAAGCAGGATCTATACATTCAGTCTACGGTTGCTTCTACAGGTTAATGTCTTATTGGTAATTGTCTATAAAATTTAAGTGGAATATCTCTTAACGTTAGTCTGAAATCACTGTCTTGCATGTCAGTTGCTCTTTCATAACAGGCCGGCAGACATTATGATATTCAGAGTACAAAAAAACGTCGCCATGAGTGAATGTCAGAATGATTAATAAACCTCCATTGTAAAGATTCTGTGTGTTCGTATGAGTGAGCGGCGTACCGTAGGCTTCTTCGATGAGGTTGCAGTAGGGATTGACGCCGGTGCCGTTGTTCTCCTGTTTGGCCTCCTGCTCGCCCAGCCTCAGGATGTTTTCCAGCCCGTTAAGAGCCACCTGAACAATCTTGGAGTCCATTACAGTGAGGAGATCACACAGCGGCTTGATGCAGCCCAGGTTCACCAGATACCTGAAAACAAACACAAATGGTTCATATGTTAACATAGAGCAAGAACCCGATCGCAGGGGAAACGGATGCAAACTAAAATGCACCTGATCTGCTCTGGTGTTCCTCCAGATGTAGCGTTGGTGATGGCCCAGGCTGCTTCTTTTCTGGTTCTGAACTCCGCTTTCTGCAAAATTTCAATTAGGACTGGAAAGATGTTGGCATCAATCACCGTCTGGAGAGAAACAGAAAATGAGAGCGTTGTTATGAGGGATGGAGCAGGAGCTGCAGCGTCTCAGACCAAGCACACTTTTTACAACTGTTTTTTTCCTGAAGGGATTTGTCCATAATATGATTGAGTAATATGAGGATATTTGAGATTAATATATGAAATATTCATGGAGGTGTCGTATTACTGCTGTAACAGTAACAATGATTTCCTTCACAGTGAATAAAACAGACCTGTCAATCACTGTGAGCTGGAGCATAATGTGCTTGGAATGAAACGCTACATTACAATTGATCTGGATAATAAAACCTTTACATCATCATCATCATAATAATAATAACATTAATAATAATCAGGAAGGGTTTGCATGATTCAAAGAAGGGAAAATGGGGGGAAAACACCAAGCAGCAAACAGAACTTCAGAAACGTTTTTACACCTGTTAAACTTTTTACCATTTGGTCATTTCCCAATCACATAGTTCGATACATTTGGGGGAATTTTATGTGATTAACTCAAAATTGGGTATAATTGTGAAGTAAAAAAAACAAGGTGTTTTCAGAATTATTTTCTAACCCTCCTCTGAAGGAAAGCTCAGCAAGGTGCTGCCACCACAGTCTTGCACAGTGGGTGTTGTTTTGTTGAGTATGAATTATAAATGTTAGTTTCCCACCACACAACTAGAAAAAATTATATTTCTATATTCTCTCATGTTTACAATTAGAAGACTGATTAGAGAGCCAAATACCAAAGCTTCACACATTTTCCAGAATTTTTTTTTTTGTAAAAAAATAAAATTTAAAACCAAGTATTTTCTTTCCACTTCACATATTTGCACTACTTTGCATTGTGTCTAAATAAAGCACATTTAAATTCATTATGATTTTAATTCCAAGTATGTGCAAAAGCAAAAGAACAAAAACACAAAATCTTATTTTAAACTAAACCAAACATTTTTGGTTTAGTTTCTACTACAAATATCTTGATACACTTGACATAAAACAAAAGTAACTTACAGGTAAGTTAAACAATTAAAGGTTGCTTAAGTTAATTTTAATAATCCAGGTACTCGAATCATTCAAGGATTCGTTTCAGCCCTAGTAATGTGTAAAGGTCACCTGTATTTGTGCTCGGTTTCCAGCTGTGATGTTGGAGATGGTCCAACAGGCTTCCTTACGAATCGATTCTTTAGGACTGCTGAGGAGGTGCAGCAGGCAGGGTAAAGCTGAGCAGTTTAACACCACCTAAACACAACAAATAGCCAGACAAGTACATGTGCGTTATTGACCTCGTTAAGAGCTCCTGGCTCTGATTGGCTGGTTTTGTATTTCTTTAGACAGCAACATTAGCTCAAGGAGGAGGTGGAGACTGTAATCTCTCATATTACAGTCACAAAATAGTGACTTTTAAATAGTACCGTATTTTCCGGACTATAAGTCGCAGTTTTTTTCATAGTTTGGCCGGGGGTGCGACTTATACTCTGGAGCGACTTATGTGTGGAAATTTACACATTATTATATCATATCACATGTTATTTTCACACTAAACCGCAAGAGGGCGCTCTAGGCCTGTGTTATTCTACCTTCGGAGAGGTAGAAGAAGTTAGC
>CAEFZX010010241.1:0-32977 GCA_903066825.1 Alfaro cultratus
GTGTGACTAATTTACACAGAAAGTGTACATTTTGTGGGAAGCTGCTAATACATTAGCAGTAACAAGACAACAAATTAGACAACAAATTTGAAGCAGGAAGACTTTCACATTGTGGCTCTCACAGAGAAACTGTGATAGGCCAAACTCTATGTCGAAGCCATGAAAAAAAAAAAATAAGTGTAGGGAGTCATCAACATTCTCATCAGTGCATCTCTAATCAATACAGAACCTGGTAAAAAGAGAAAAGCTGCTGGGTTGCTTGTGTTGCAAAACAGCTCCAGGTCAAGATTCATGATCTAAAGCAGTCTCAAAGCTCAAAATATCAACATGCATTCGCTGAACTAAAACCAAATGACAGAACAAGAACAAGAAGCCTTCTGCGGTTAAGAAGCTACCAAAATCTGAAGTTTCACTAATTTGGAAAAAAGGTGTTATTCCCTTAGTCTGCATTCACTTTTTCAAAGACTTAAGTTTTATAAGAACAAGACAGAACTAAAGATGAATTAAAGATTTGAAAAGACTCAATTCTTAAAGGCACAGAGATTAAAGTAGCAACAAATCAGAGATAGCCGTGGAACTCAAATTTAAGACTGATGTTTATGTATCTGAAATTCAAGTGTGAAACGCTCAATTCTCATAAGACTCCTTTCGATTTTATTTAGTAAAAGCCAGGCTGCTGTGTTGGGATGATCTCTTTTTTAGGTGTGTGTTGACCAGGCTTTTCTGATTACAGTGTCATGGTAGAATAAAAGCTAGACGTTTAATGAGGAGAACACTGCAGGATCCATCTCCATGTACATTTGACTCTTCACCACGCACCGCTGCACACAAACACACACCTCGCTTTTATATACTGATGTAACACTTGATGATGAATTGCTCCAGTTCTGAAAAACGTAATGGGAAATCATTACATTCCCAAACTGTGATGGGAGGAAAAAAGCAAACATGTCTGACATCTCCGGGTCAGATGGAGACAAAAAACAAGAGCTCATCTCTGCTTTCCTGCACAGCCTCAGAGGCTCATTAAATCAAGAGCAGAGCTGCAGCTACAGCTCTCTGAAAGAAACAATCAGGTGTACCATTACCGTATGTAAATGAATCTACTGTCTTTCCTAGCAGGCAGAGTCTCAACACACTCAAAATGTTAATGTTTTCTCAGAGAAATGCATCTGTAATCTAAGCCGTTATCCAATAAGAGCAATTATGATAGAAGAGAATGCTTTGAAGTGGAGCTGAGGAAACACAGGAGTGTGGTAAAGTTAAAAACAAATTTATAGACAGCATAAAAAGGAATACAGGAGTGAAGAATAATAAAAAAAGATTGTAGATGGTTGAATTTATTGCTATTTTTGAATCCTATTGGGGGGGGAGGGGGGGACTTTTTACAGAAATGACAACATGCAATTTTTCTGATGAAGTTTCCTCTGATTTTTTTATTTATTTATTTTTGGTCTAAATGCATCTGAAGTAAGATAAAATAGAAAGTCTTTTTCCAACTGCACAGTATTACCAGACCAATGTAGAGCTGAACAGGATGTACTGAGTGTAGGAATCAGCTCAAAGTGGACCACAGGGACCTTGTTATAAATAACAAAAGATAATCTGAGTTTGTCTTGTGGCTTTTTTGCAAATATATTCTCAAATGGGCTAAAGCTTTAAAACAGCACAGAGACACAAAACACAGAGGAAAGATTTGGCTCCAAAGAGGCAGTTTGTGGCCTAAAAGGATTAGACAATTTCCTGACAATAGCAAAGTAATAAATAATAAACTATATTAAATATAAAATAAGTAATCCGCAGGATTAAGTCAAACAAATACTCAAAATACAATATAAACGTAAATGTATTATAAAAAAAAACTATTTTGAGTTAAACATTTTGCTCATTCTCAGTAAATAAAACTATAAAATGCAGAGCCTCGATCTGGTCTGCATTTATATAGACAAAATTAAAGACATAAATGTGTTTTGGTCTTCATAACAGGAGAGTATTTACTGTGTCCTTTTGATAGAACATGAAACGGCGGCACACTGGCATATTTGTAGCACTGTTGCCTAGGATTAACGGGGTTTGAACTGTCAGGGACCTTTCTGCATGAAGTTTACATGTTCTCCCCATGCATACATGAGTTCTCTCTGGGTACTCTTTTAATTAAAACTTAAGTGTCTGAGACATACTGTATATTCCACTCTGTCATTAAAACTGTATGAATGCAAAACAGAAAAGCTGTATGTCAAAAACTAAAAGATGATTCAGTAGCTTGCCACATCAAGACTAGCTGTTTGAATATGCCTTCTCATATTGTTGCTTAATCTTGAACCATTTCATCACAGCATAGCTTTGGCTCATTCATATTTTCAGGCATATGTTCTATCTGATGGGAAATTGATGCTCGCTGCATGAATGACTTCACAATGCCAAAACTGATGGTGCAGCTGCGTTGGGTGGGATGTTTTGCTCTTTTGGGCTCTCCTGCACTTCCCTTTGTGAGGCTAAAGGTTTAAAATGAGAACTGCTGTAATCGATGTGCTTCTGAAGTGTCAGTATGATCATGCTACAGTATGACTGTAACTAGGCTGGTCCATTGTTACAAAGAGTTTCTTTATTTCACCTGTTGTGTTGTAAAAATCCTGTTGCATGACCAAGTTCTTCAGCTGTCAGACTGGCATCCTTTAAATTTGACTCAAGATTATTTTGGTATGAGTTAATTGTTGAATCTAAAATAGCCAGATAAGTCAATGGCTGCATAACAAATATTAAGCATTTGTGCAGATTTACTTTTTTGTTTTTCCCATACATGTGCATTATGGCAAAGTGTCTCTTTGGTCCCAACTGGTCGAAGTGACATAGTCTAGTGATGCATTTAGATTCAGTTCAAACCTAAAATGCTGCTGTATGTTCTGTTTATAGAGAGGAGTCTTTCTCCTGGCAATCCTTCCAAACACCCACACAAATACCAGATGGATAATCTTATGTCCCAGCTAAAACCCTAAAATTCAAACAGGGTGACTGTTTTTACAAATATAGCAGTTTGAACCGATAGTTGTTTTAATTTTCATAAGAGGAGGAATGGCAGATTTGGCCAATAATATGTAGCTGACCATTAAAGACCCTGAAACCTCTTTTAATTCATTCAGTGTTTGCATGTTTTTAGAGCCACTTGTTTGCTAATGTTGAATTTACAAAAACTGAATTTTATATTTAAAAATATGTTGTATTTTTTCTTCACCAAATTAATTCAGTCAAGGGCAATTCACAATGACACCTTTCCCCATCTAATGCATTTTTTCTTTTTTTTTTTCTTTTTTTAAGCTCAGGAACTAAGCCGCCCACTATTAAGAAGCTTCAGTTCAGCTTCCTACTGTACCAACGTTAAATCCAAAGCTGCTCTAAATGGCAGGCAAGCATTTTATATTAGAGCCCCTCAGCTACAATTTAGTGTGTAATTTATTTGTAGTACATAGCCAAGAGCAGGCAATTTACTATTTCTATGGCTCCACGTTTTAGTTGTACAACATTTTCAAAGCGTTTTTCAAATGTTAATTTAAAAGGAATTTGCTGCTAAGGGTTCATTTGTGGTTTAGGACTCTTACACTATATATATAGGGTTATAGAGTGAATTATTCAGAAACATGGAACTCACATAGATAAACATTGTTTCCCCCCCACTTCTAACTCATGTAATGTTGATTGAAGTGATTGAGACACTGTGAGCTTTAAAGATTTTTTTGGCATATGTTGCATTATTGGAGATTAACTAGAAAACTAAGGGAACCTCAAATCAAACTACACCACAGGGCAACAAATGACTGTGGCCACCATATGTATAACAAAAACAAAATATCAGTATAATAATGAACCCTGGGAGTAAATTTTCATATGTTTTAAATTTGTGACAAATAAAGCAGATTCTACTGAAAATAACCAACCCATTCTCACTCCCTACTCGTCATATATTGATGCATGGCAAGGTCCGTCATCGTCACATGTTGACGCGTGGGGTACCCCTTTCGCTTCAGTAATTGACACGAGGGGTTTTACCCTATGCCTTACCATAATTTTTGCCCTAAACCTAACCAAATCGTTGGGTTTTGAAGGTTCGGCAACGGTTGCGAGAACCCTTCGCGTCAATAATCCACGTAAAACATGTGACCTTCCCAAATCGTCAAAATGTGACGCTGAGGGAGCCGTCCCAAATCGTCAAGTATTGACGCGAAAGGGGTACCTGAGACGTTAAAATGTGACGCATGGTCAGTACGCGTCAATATATGACGAGTAGGGAGTGAGAATGTGTTGAAATAACAAAGCATAGAGGTGGAAGCATCATTCAGTGGGAATACTTTCCTTCAGAAGGAACAACAAGATTATATAAGAATAGATGTGACGTTGGATGGAGCCAAGAATGGGACAATCCTGTGAGAAACCCGTTAAGAGGCAGAGATTTATCCTGCAATAGATCAACTTTCAATATACAACCAGAGCTTCAGTGGAATGGTCTGGATATCAACTTAGAGCTGAAAGATCATTCCAAATCTTATCAATTTTTTTTTTGGTACAAAAAACCCCCAAAAAAACCAAACTTTATTGCTTCTTCTCTTCACAATCATGCACACTTTAATCGATTCATCAAATATAACCTTTTTAAAACACATTGTAGTTTGTGGTTGAAAAGTGAATACCTAAACAGTAATCTGCACAAGGTGGTACTGCTAACTAACATTTGGCAGTACAACCAAAAAGTCCTGTGCCCTCCGTTTGAGTCAGCCACTGGTTGAGCCACAGAGATGCCATCTGCCTCTGTGGCTCCGACCAGCTCATGAGTGGTGTCAAAATAAAACTGCCTGACATTGATGGAGGTCAGAACAGACAGAGTTTCAACTTTTATCGCTCATAATATTTTCGCTGTACAACACAAAGTGTTAATTATTGCCACAGCATTTGTCAATTCAACTGAGACACATCACAAGTATCTACTATTTAATATTCTGACGTGTCTACATCTCAGTGCCACCAATCAGCAGGTTTGGGTGCTTACCAGCTGCTGGCCTCGGGGTCCCCATCCAGCATACTGCAGGACAGCTTCATTCACCTCAGGGGGATTTAAAGGCCAAGACTCCCTGTGAAGAGAACAGTTTATGGAACCTGCACTTACATATACACTTAGTCACATCAACAGTGCACATCAATTGTCTTTGTTCCCTTCCTCTAGTCAATCATCCACAACATTGTTTCTTAATAGAAGCACTGCTTAGTCAGACACAGATGGGTTCAGGGTTAAAAACAAGCAATAAACAATGCAGTCCACCACACTGAACTGAACTGAAAGCAGGTCCTTTAATGTAGAAATGGGAGCAGGTAAATGTGGCTGACGTCAGTGAACTGACGACAGAAGGTCAGATTGAGGGGCAGAGGTCTGTGAGGGAAAGAAGGAGGAGAGAAAGCACAACAGAGGAGACTCTTACTGTGTCACGAGGCTGTAAATGATGTACTTGGCCAAATACGAGTATTGGTAGATCTGTTGAAACAAACCGAATCAGTTAGACAGGCAAAACCTCACAATCTGAATATCATAAGATGCATCAGTAATATTCATTATCATGGATATTTATTTACCGGTTTTACATCAAAGGCAAACAGCACATGCTTCATGTCTGGAGATAACTGATATCTGGCAGCTTTTGACCTCTCCTGAAAAAGATTTTAAAAAATAAAACATTAGTAATACACTAATGTAGTGAGGCTTGATAAATCTTACTTTCAGAACCGTTGTCATAATAAAACTATTGATTGTTCTTGTGTGTAATTTTCACCGATTTGAAGAGCTTTGTTGATGTGTCATTTATTACAAATTTCAGAAAACAGATTATCCTTGTTTTTTATCCGGAACTGTCAGAGCCGGCTTGTCTGCATGAGTGCACTTCATAGATTTCTCAGACAGTTCTTGAACTGAGGCTGTCTGGCTGTGGAGCTCATTTAAAACATGAGAACTACGTGCCCAGATATCTGATGGCTGAACGTCAATAGATTGAATGTCTGGGACAGGAAGAGAAACCTGAATGTTGAGAGAATATAAACTGCAAAACTATTCCTACCCCTGAAATATTTCAGCCTTTGTCCCATTACAGCCACAAACTTTAATGTGTTCTATGGAGATTTTATAACACAAAAAATATCTCCAGAAAAGCAGATGACTTTTCTGGAGTCATCTGCTTGACTCCAGAAAAGTCAAGCAAATGTGTGAGTTGCATGTGAGCATCTACTTTATGCAGTTTATATTCTGCAATCATAACAACAGGTCTTTGAGGTCATATCTCTACCATCTACTGACTGAAAGTCTTCTCCAAAATAACTCAAACTCAGTCACAATGGATCAATACAAAGTATTCAATTGCTCTGATGGTATATTTTGGGTTGTTGTGAACTTCCACCATAGTCTTATGCCCTTTCCAGCCTTGAGCAATTTTTCTTCAAGCTTCATTTTTATTTTTTTTTTCATCCTTCGCCAGCTTCCTTGCCTATGCTGGAGGAAAACGTGGTGCTGCCACCATAATTTTGTCTAAATGGCGAATATAATGCTACATATAGCATTTCAGTGTGGGGGGAAAAAGTTGAGTTCATGTCTTATTTGCCCAGAGCCTTCTTCCAAATGTTTAAATGTACTTAAAACTAAAATAAAGCAAATATAATTTTTTGGCTTGCTTTCAACATTAGATTTCTTCTTTAAACTCTAATATAAATTTGTACAATGCACAAGATCCTCTTCCTAATCTGTGAATCTATCCACCTACTCCACAGCAACCATGGGCCATAATGCTTTCCTGCTCATGCTGTGGACATAAGTTTAGATGGACAAACTTGTATTGGTAGGTTTGAAGTTAGGTCATGCTTTTTATTTTCCCATGATGGGCAGAACAGTGTTTGTTGAGATGTTCAGCAGCATGTTCAACTGTTTTATAACCTAACTCTGCTTTAAACTTCTCCACAACTTCCTCCATGAGCTGTTTGCTTTGTCTCTCAGTATTCATGATGCTGTTTGATTACTAATGTTCTTAGTAAACGTTGGACATTCACAGGATTTTACTGAAATTAAATTAATGACAGCTGGTCTCTGTAAAGCCTTTCAGATCCTATTGATAAAAATGTTGAAAACAATGGAAAATCACACTTGTCCGTTACATTTTATTGATCTATTACAAAAAGTCCCTAATGAAATGCATTGCACTTTGTGGTTGTAAAAAGAAAAAAACAAGTCAAAAGGTGCACTTTTGCAGAGTGGAGTAGTATGAGCTAAAGGAGGAATCAGCACTACGATGTAACTTGACAGAGATGAAGAATATGCACTCCTGTCTTCTTGTGTAATTTAGCACTTAATGAATCATCTCTCTCAATATATATATTTATTTTTCCTCTGTAGTTCGGATAGCTCGGTCATTATGAAACATCAAGTCGCTGTTTTCAGTGTGACTGATATCATACAAACTGACCCGGTTACATTTGTTACTGTTTAACGCCCCAGAGTTGGAAACATAATTTCTGGTCTTGTCACACACTGATATGTGGCGACATTTTTTTTTAATCATGTGAATTCCATGTTAACAATTTGAAGCCTTGGTAAAAACCATCTACAACCTCTGTCATTATCTAGTTTAAATTGTCTAACTTCAAGTTCACAAAAGCTATACTGCAGCTATACCATAACTTATACCTAAAAACCCTGGACTTTCTTTCTTTTTTTTTCATACATTTTTTTATATATATATTTTTAAAGAAGACAAGTTCTTGCTACATATTCAACCAGTATCAGTCAGGCATACTCACAAATAGTTGACTTGGCACAATAGTATCCTCCTTCTGCGTTTCAACATTAAGCAGGAGAACATTTCCATCCCTTGATCGATACAGCAGGTCTTTGTCTGTCAATTTAGAAATCAGACATGACAGTTTGAGACTTACATCGCATGACTCCTCTAGTAATTTCTATAGCAGTTTATTTCACTTTGGTCCAGATTCGGAACAAAGTTGTGAATAAACCAGCAAAAACTATGGTAAACAACTCTTCGCTGTTTATTAAGATTAAAGGTTAAAGGCAATCCTTTATTTCCAAAAGTTGTTGGGTTACATAGATAATCACAGTATTTTATTAAGGCTGAAGGCTTAAAAGAAAAATTGCATATCATCCTTTATCATCACAAGGACACACTGAAGAACTCATTTGTGATTTAATTATCTCTTTATCGATAGAATAAATCCTTTTGATTGCTGAACAATAAACAAACATAATTACAGTAATAAAAATCCAGTAAATATAACCAGAGAGAAAGAGAGAATACATGGCTCAGCCAACACTGTATGAGTAAAGCAGAGGTGAAGTGACACTTTTCAGTCCCATTAACAATGGCACACAAACTATATGGAAATAAACAGAACATTTAGAAATGCAGACATGGTACAACATGAGCCTTAATTATGTAAAATCCTTTTTTTGAAAGGTATTGAACTTAGTTGGAAAATAGCTTTTAACAAGTTTTTATGAAGCTTAGTGTAATTTTGCTCCTTTTTCTTTAATTCAGGTTTTATCTAAAAACTGCTACAGTTCATATTGTTAGTTATGTACTCTGTAATATGTTGTGTTACTGGTAAATAGGGTAGAAGCTTTTTTTTATTTTTCCATTGATGAATGCTCCAATCACTGACATCCCCAATCAGTGTCTTATTAAGATAACTTTGGGTCAGTAACTATGTTAGCTCACTTAATTGGGTCCATCACTATGGTCACTGATGCTGGACACCTAACATGCTCTGGAGCTAGTTAGGTTTTCTGATTAATTACTGCCTCTCAGCCATCCAGTGCAGTTAAAACACACTGTTTACACTCCTGTTTTTCTCCCGCATCTTAATTTCACTGGGAAATCTCTGGGATATGTCTCAGCAGAGTTGATCCTTTTATACCTAAAACAGAGACTCATTACTCTGAAGTGTGTTCCTGTTAGACATTAAAGATTACAAACTAGCATTAATTGCATCTCTTAATTAAAATGCCTGCCTGTGAAAAGATATCCTCATTATTTATGAAGTGTGTGTGTGAGTGGCTCATACTCTACAAACATGCTCAAATTAGTGGTAGCTTATATACTTTATTTAAAGGCTTTAAAACTAAACCAGCTAGCGCATGCTCTATGTAATATCCTATGCAATGTTCTATATAATAAATGGCAGAAAATGAAGGTAGATATTTACGATATCTAAGCATGCTTGACTGAAAAGCATGCTTGGATTATAGCAGTTTTATTCATGTCTTAATAATTTGGCTGTAAAATTGATAAGCATTTTCATTTGCACAGCTGCCACTTTTTTTTTCTATGGCCAGCTTTCTTTGTGCAGAAAGAAAACAGAACAGTGGGATCTTAACATTGAATCGTGACCTACACATTAAATGATAATGTAGAGTATGAAGTGTGCTGGGAAAGGCATTAATTTTCCAACACAAATTCTGAAAAAAACAAAAACAAACAAAAAACCCCCCGTCAAAGCCAACCATGCTCCAAATCGCTAATGCCTTTGATGTTTTTAAAACAGCAACCACAAAGCTATGTCTGCAGGATTCCTGTTTCTTGAATTATTCCAACAAGCTATATTACCTTGCACAAAAGGCAAAAACAAATATTAATTAGTAGTGAAATCTTTGCAGTTTCCATATTTTTTGTACTTTATCTGGAAGAAGTTTTTTTTATTTTATTTTTTTTTACCATATTTTAATAAAATAGATGGGACTTGAAACCACTGTGGGCCCCGTTCATTTTTATACATTCCGTCACATCTCAAAAACATGAACGCCAGAAAGACAGACGGCAGCACCTCTTTGTTTTAGAGATCAATGTGAAGGTTGAATCATTGTGTTTGGAGCCAGGAATGTGTGAGAAACTCAGAGGTGAGTAAGAGACTTCAGAGGCGGAAAGTGATCAAAGAGCAACAGGGATCAATTACGCACCGCTGTGAATGAAGTCCACAAAATATTGATGAGAGCCGCCCGAGTGAGAGGCTGTCCCGTCGGATTTCTTATCAGAAGGTCATTAGCCACAAATGAATGCTGATTGCATTAACTTAAATGACAAGTGCAATGTCGCACAATTGATTGCAGGAGTTTCGTCAGGTGCTGAAGGCGCTTTCATCACAGTTGCAAATGAAGGGCGCAGACACGTGAGAATGTAAGTAATTATATGCTAATAAGGAGGTAATGTAAGTAATCACAGGATAATCTGCTCGGCAGAAAACGAGGACAGATGGTTCTGTTCATTACATACCATCTCTCAACTGCAATCAGACGTACACATGCAAGTTCATTTTAAGCAACTTGAATAAAATAAAGTTATGGCTTAAGTTAAGCTATAAGGGCTTCAACAAAGTAATGCCAACAAATAGCATATTTGAAATGTTTGCATTTGGTTTATGAAAATAAAGCAAAAATAAACATTCATGAGACTTAAATAAAAGAAGAACATTAGAATTGCACAATAGAGTAGCAGGATTAATTCAGTACAAAACAAAGACAAGCGTTGATCTTTTCTTTGTTTTGGCTTTACAGATTTGTATAAATTAACAAATAATTTGTAAGTTGCTCCTTGACAATATCTTTTTATCCACTAGATGTGTTGTATTGCTTTGTGCACTGACAGTGCAAAGAAAATGTCTGTTTTCAGAAATCAATTAGACAAAGTAATTATTTGTACTCATGTTAAGTATCTTGTTTTTGTGTTTTTCTGCTAGTGCTAATTCATCAGAGCATGGAAGATATTTAAAGAATGCCCCATGTGGGGGTCAGTTTAATTCAATTCAGTTAAAAAAACAAAACAAAAAACTTAATTAATCTCACAGGGAAATGAGAGTTCTCATCTCTGTTTCTTCAAAGAATCCTTATAGAACCTGATTGATGTGTTTCAGCGTCTGTGTTTCAGATATAGTGTTGTTTTAAACCTGAACACATGCAGGGCATTTAAATCAGAATCAACATCAGCTTTATTTGCCAAGCATGTGGACACAGACAAGCAACTTGACTTCGAGTTTGCTTTTTCTCTCAATGAAGATATTAAACATTTGTAAAAAAAAAAAAAAAGAAGGAAAAATACTAAATAAAAAGTTGTAATTAAAGTATGTAGAATTTAAGCACACAATTCTATGCTACACCACAAAACTTTAGAAAGTGACACCAAAACAACGGTGAGGAATTCCATCTATCACTAAAATCTGCCATTTCTCATTCAGCTACAATTAAAGTAGGGTGGAGCAGATCAAAACTGAATAATGTAAATATCAAAACTCCAAAGTGACTTGATTTTTTTAGTCAGTCTTATTCAGGCATTATTGAACAACAACATAGTTATTTTCAAATGTTGTTGTATAACGACTTCATTAATTTACAAACTAAATCTCTAGTAGGTTTTGAACGACATACTTTTTGAAATACTGGAAAATGTTGATAAAAATTCCATAATTGTCATAAAGTGTAAACATTCCCTCTTCACAGCTACAGAAAGTAAGAAATATCTTAATATACAACATATGTCAACAAGAAGCAGTCTGATGTGCCCTTAATTCGATGAATGCAAATTTGCAGCAGGTGCAACATTCCCCACCAAACACACACAGAGCAGAATCTGCTAATGACTCTGTGAGGCAACCAGACCAACTACACCACTTGCCTTAGTTTTCATGGCATGAGAAAAACAAAAAAATCTAACTAAACAAAAGCGGAGAATAACAAAAGACTTTTCATTTGTTTTCTGTCGGAGCTCTGTGCCTTACTGCACTACTTAAAGTATACATGTATTCTGCTTAGGTTATCATCTTTACTTGTTATAATCCTCAAACTTGAACAGAACTCAGTGTTAAGTATAAAACATAAATTAATCACAAATGCGTTAAAGCTGTTTCCTTTGGAGTTGCTAACAACTCCACAGGATCTTGACCTGGTGACATAGGAAAATCATTCACCAATAGAAGCTTTGCTAAATGATTATTGTGCCCTTTCAAAGGTTTGATTAAAAATGTTTTGAAGTTCAAACATCTAGTTAACAGCTGGAAACATTACACTCAGCTTTGATTAATTTCAGAGGTTGGACTGGTAAAACTAATGCAGTCTGGACTAAAAACTGCTGCAAAAGTTTGGAGAAGCTTGGAGAATTTTAGCTGCCAAACTGAACTGTCCAACAAGAATAAAACAAAGAAGGAAATGATCACCATGAAAAAAGACAGTGCCAGATTACTAACCAATTCATCCGAACATACAAATAAATTAACTCGACTTGTATGCAAATATCATTGTTTAGTGAATCTACTTTGTGGCTTGATTTCCTGCGGTGGTTTTAACTACAATGCTATAGCTGGTCTCATTAAATGCTGTTGCTCCCACTCTTCCCCCATCCGCAAACACACTTGCTGCTCAAGGCTTGTTTTCAGCCTGCTGTGTGTGTTGATTCTGCAATTAGTCTTGGGTTTGTCTGCACTAAACTAGTACAGGATTAGAGTTGTTTATGTGACATTTATTTAAATTGGAGAAATGTTAAGGGGTCTTATTGTGTTTAGAGGTATTCAAATAAAGACAAAGAAGTTTGTGCTGTCAAATAAAGACAGATCCAGGGCTCAATAATGATTAGCCTTTTACTTTGTGAGCCTTTAGGTGTTTTTTTAGTAAGAGCATAAAAAATTTTCTTTTCCTTATTTGACTCCAATCCATTTCTTCTGTGACCTCCACCCAAGGAGGAAGGACCAAAATATCAAAATGTAATAGAAATCATAGAAGAAAACTTCTATGATTAACTGTAAAAATTAACTGTTATTCTTTACAAGCAACAAAAACTCACATACTTGTTTTTTTGGGGGTTTTCCAGTGTGTTTTTTCCAGTGTTTTTTCCAGATGCTTGCAGTCTTTTGTCTTTAGCGAATTGGCTGCGGTGTAAAAGTGGCAGAAAGTCTTTAGAGAGCATGAGAAAGGCCGAATCCCATTTACTACTTTTGGGACGTGGGCTGAATTTAATGGAACCTAGACATAGATATAAGTTTACCAGAAACAATAACTGAAGGAGTATTTAATGCATTTTGTCAGTATTTTATCTTGCTAAACTGAAATAAGTTTCTGGTTCCTAAATGAAATTAAGCAAGGATAATGTTGTTTTTCATTAAAACAACATTGTTTGTTGCTGACTGCAGAAAATGTAAGAAAGAAGAAGCACCATGTTGTGGTTTAAAATAATATGGAGCAATCTTCCTAGTGACCACCAGGGGACGCTAAATTTTCTGATCCAACATGGATGAGATACATAGACCTTAATCTCTGCTGTTACTTCAGAAAAACAACAGGAAAACTAAAGTGCTTAGCATCTTTTGCACGTTATGATGACCTATTTTTAATTCTTTAAACTTGCAGCTGAAATTAGTCTGCATTATGTCAGAATTTATTTGCTGTCTGAAAGCCAATAGTCACAGATATGTGACTAAGAAACAGTATTAAGAGACAGACTAAATACTCAACTACGCTTGTTCTTAAATTAATGAGGCTGAAAACAAAGAAAGTTCAGTTTTCACTCACAAAGCTAAACTGTTGCACCTTTTTAAACAAATTAGTTCTCATCTGTGGTTCACATCTTACAGATACAATTTGAAAAAAAAATATTTAATTGTAGACACACCGTTAGTGCAAGGTTCACTTGCCTGAACTACTTTAAATTTATCTAGATGCAAATGAGTTTATCAGATTTTGATCTCTGCTTAAATGATTAAAATAACCTGTTTGAGTTTTAAATTGGCGCTAACTACAATCTTTCTACTCGTGCGCTCTTATCAGTGCTGGTTCGCGCCACATGGATGTTCAGGAAGCTGCACCACTGGAAAAAATATGTCAGATTTTAATACCAACGGTACATTGTGAGTCGAAAAGGAAAATGTCAAACTGTCTGAGTATGGGTTGTGATTTGACAAAGAAGTCAGTTTTTAAATGTCAAAGCTGAACTGTAAACGCACCACTGAGCCATTTAGCATCTGGGTCATGGATTCGAAGGTCTGCACCGAAGATGTCTTCAACTGTTGCTTTCTTCTTATGAGCGAGGCTGTCATCTTCACCTGTCAAATGCATCAGAGTTAGGTAAATAAGCATGGATCTATTAAATCCTTTACAAAATCTTCTGCCACGGAAATCAAATATACAGATTGGCTTAATTAAGACACATAACCATTGGTTTTTCTCTTTATCTGTTGGTTTATCGCAGTAAAAACAACCAAGATTTTGGCTAGAATTTATAAAAGCTCCAGGAATTTTGAGGTCAACTTCTAAATGCTTTCCTTCAGCAACCACATTTACAATTTTCAAAGAAAAAAACCTAAGAAGATCAAGCTGCTGTGAGATTTTCATCATTTTAGCGTAATCTGCTATTTCAAAGACATCGCTTTAGTTCTAACATCTGTTCCCTGCCTTAAACTTAGAAAGTAAAGCAAAATGCAAAGAGAAAAAGAAATCCCTGGCGTTGTCCAATTGGTCTGTGAGTAGTTGTTCGCATGCTGGGGTTTTTATCTAGCAGAAGGTTGGCAGCGCCTTGTTAACCCAAAGGTCAAAATGAGACCTGAAGCTGGCAGATGAACTGCAGTTTGAGCAGATGACCGGGGAGCCAGGCCAAGAGTAAGGAAACAAGGCCAGTATGTGAAACTGAGTTTTCAGAGTTTTCTGTTGCATCTTTGTTTAGAAACAACAGCTATCACAAAGACTGACAGCCTGGTATTATTTTGCAAATGGATAATTAAAATCTTTTGACAGGCCTCAAGTTGTTTGTGAGCAATAAATGTGTGAAGCCACGTCAAACATTATAAAGTGTTTATCAGCATAAAAGAAATCAGAGAAATTCTCTCCTCTTGCAAGCCAGGGTAGCATGAGAAGGTTGATTTGTAGAGGAAAATTGGATCTGACATCAGGCTGGAGCTGTTACTGCATTATCATCCCAATTAATACAGGCATGAATGGCATTGCACATTAAAAGACCTTTTATCCAGTGAAATGATGAGCCTGCCTCTGTGCATAAACCAGCACAGAATCACCATCCAAAGATATGGTGTTGTCTGTAAAAACGCGCCCTGCTGGAAGAGGGTCATCAAATTAAAATAGCTGCCTGAGCTGCAGGAGCCTGCAGAATGCTGCTGCCATGACAAATCATATGAGGTTAGTTTGCAGGCTGCAGGGCTGAGTGTAAAGTCAGCCATCAGTGCAGGAAAACATGTGTATTCATGCTCCTGAACAGGTGTCTCATCTTGTCCCCATGGTTACATGGCAATTATGAGTATTTCACAAATTTAACAGATTTTCATTAATCTAGAGTAGCAAAACAGTCGACATGTATCAAAAAATAAACATCCCTTCCTTTTTACAGTAAATGGTGTTTTATTTTTTTTTTATATAATTATTTTTTTTATCACAGCTCCAAAAAACACTCTGCTTTCTGATTGTTTTTACAATTTTTAACCTTCAGTAACTATATTAGATATTTCTCTTACAGTTTAACCAAATCATTTCATTTGATACACTTTAAATGTTTAATCCCATAGTGCAAAATGTTTTATTTTATTTACATTACATTCAAAGAAACTATTAATTCATAAGGTCTAAAGCATAACTACAATTTGAATTCTAATTACAGTGCAGCTACATTTATTGGCTCAACTAGATGTGCTTAAAGCCCTAAAATAAATATTTTACTCCATTATTCCATTGACTTCTAATGTGCTTAATGCAGTCAGGATTTTATTAAAGAGTAACATTGTGGTAATTCAACTCCCTCATGAGTCACCTGAATTTATTCAGATTTTATGGCTGCAGAATTATCAAAGATGTGCAATTAGCATGTGCTGCTGCTGTTTTTTTGACCTTTCAGTATCTGACAGTTCTTCAGTATTCCTGTATGTTTTTGACAGTAAAATAACAGTTTAAAGGCCAAACAACAAACTTATGTCAAATCCTGTCACTGCTTACTTGATGGTAATAAAAGGCAAAAGTGACTGCACTTACAAACACAAATTTTCAGTGATAAGAAAGTAAAATACGGAACAATTTCAATAAGCAAATACATCATGAGGGAATATGATGGACTCCAGGCAATGGCGTAATCAATATGCTAATTTGCAATTTTTGTTATGACCTACATACATTTACCCTTAAGCTTCATTGCAGACAGAACATGATAAATCAATAATTAGTTCAACTTGGAGATGTGAACTTTGCCCAAACTGTTATTGTGTCGAACTATGAGCATGAATTCATTAATCTTAACTTGGCCGAGTTGAATCTAGAATCTTTTTCTAGGAATGATTTGTTCTCCAGAGAAACAAAGTCATAGTTAATATTAGCTCAAAGAAAATTGGATGATTGGAATTTTTTTTATAACATACATAAAATATACCAAAATACTAATTCACAAAATAAATATATTAATTAAAACTAAAAGTTTGATATTTCTAAAAAAAAAAATAATAAAAAATCTGAAAACATATATGAAACGCAATTTATGTTAAAGGTTTGCAGACATCAAGGCAGAAAATAAGGCCAACACTGCATATGTAAAATGGTGTGAAATATGTAGTGAAGTGAAAAATTTAAAGATTGGTGCAGCATTTTTTCAAGTACCTTAGATGTTTAACATTTTTGATCAGTTTTAATGACATTTTTACAAAATGTCCAAACGACACATATTTTGTCACTTAATGCAAATCAGTACATTTGAACCTGTATCATTATGCATCATTTGCCGACTAAAAAAAAACCCAATTAGAACACACGCAGTATAGAAGCTAATTGTATAAATGTCAGCAATAGATTTATGGTAATAAAAAAATTGACCCAGTTCATCTGCAGTGGTGGGAAGAATTGGAGCAGATATAATGACATATTTTAATGCAAATCACACCAGCTGACACAAGCACGTCTCAGGAGACAAAAGTTTATAGTGTGCTTCCTTTATTTTCCTTTTTTTCATGTTTTCTCGCATGCAGTTCTGTGAAAAGATGAAACTCTGATGCCCGGTGTGATAAAATAGTGCAGTTAAAAGATGTCGAATAATCATGTCTGTTTGAAGAGTGAGAAGATTTTCCTGCAGTTTGCATAAACCCACAAGATTTGTTGTCATGTAAAAAGCAAGAAAGTGCCTCTAAAAAGCTTGAAATGCAAGTAAATGACATGTAAAAATACACTATTTATATGCATCACTAGGAGGTCATGTTGTCTTGCATTATAAAACGGAATACTATTTTTAAGAAAGCGTTGACTGAATGTTGGAGTTTTGTTGTGTGATACATACTTGGGGTTAATAAGATAACAGAGGTGACAATTAGGGAGCATATGACCAGGATGACCAGGAGGGCGATTGCTATCCCCTTCCAGTTCCTCTGAGGCGGCGCGCTACCCACAAGGTCCTAAAATGACAAAAATATGAAATGTTACAAACACATATCATGTTAATCAACATTTTAAATCTTACAAGATTCTTTGTTCTCCGGATCCCTTAAGCTGGTCAGCTGAGTTTAATGATTCAGTCAAAATAAATCCTTGGCTGAGCCAAAATAAAACATCTATCTTGTAATTAAACTTAAAAAAAAAAAAAAACAAAACAAAAAAAACAGAACATGTGTTTCAGGCTACAGTTTCACCCTCCCTGTTGAAGCAGTTCAGAAAAATATTGCAAGGTTCAGCACAGTCAGACGGATCTGAGCACGTAAGACCACCTGGTATTGTGGTGAAATACTACTTTGTCTACTTAAATTAGTGCTTTTCAACTTTTGAATATGACTATTTTTTTTAAAAGCCTACCAATCTTCACACCCTTCCTACTGTAGGCAATAAGCATTAATCATCCCTTTTTAGTTTTGCATCATTCACTATTTTAACTTGTCTATTTTGAATAAGCTCTGCAAGACACCATTACAATGTTTTCCATCCATCTTCTGTAGTGCGTCGCTTTCTTCAAAAACCTTTCTGGTACACCCTGTTTGGAATCACAACCTGAGTCTGAATCCACAGTGAAGAATTTCCACAAACCCAAACCCGGAGTAAAAGAGACCATAAACCAAACGATAGTATCAATGCTTTCCTCTGTGGCTAGAGAAATATGTCAAATGTGAATATAAACATATTATGAGCATGATTTTATTTTTGATAAATACATAAACTAGAAGGTCATTGGACAATAAAGTCATTTAAAATAGCCATGAGTTGCATCACAAAAAGTAAAATGTAGCCCTTTCACAAACAACATTTTCACGAGACGGGAAGATCTATCTCTCATAATGTCTCAGGATGACCTTAGATGCACTTGGTGTTTTAAAATTCATCTCATCACATATAAGACACAAGCATATTGTGCCGCCGCAGCTGGAAAGCAGAGATTGGCCGCAGAATAGCCCATTCTCTGACAGACACATGCTTACAACTCAACCACTTTTCCTGCACTATAACTCTGCAATCATCGAGCCGCTCCCTGCTGCTCGCGTACGAGGAATCCCTGCAGCTTTGCCTGATAGCTGGAGTGGAGCGACGGCTTCAGAGCAGGCGCAACGGCCAGAATAATGAGCCGCTCCCCTCACGCAGCCCAGCAGATGGTAGATAGCTAATCAGCACTGTTTGAGGCACATCTACTGGAAAAATCCACAGGACACAGAAAACATTTTAAGAGCAGACATGTGGGAGGCGGTGGACTGGTAGCCAAAGATGACTGGCCCTAACCCAAAAGCATATGTCTTCAACTTTTTTGGTTATGGAGGCAATCTGAGTGCTGTTATTGTGTGATTCCACTGGCACAAACACACACCATCAACCACTTGTAAACATATTGTGTCCATTTGAAACAGATGGTCTACTAAGTAGCAAAGGATGAGAGCTAAACGCCAATGTACTCAATGTTCAGGCTTGTGGCTTTGTTGAATGATTACTCTGCTATTTGTGGTACCAGTCTGTAGATAAATCATAAAAACCTTCTTCTGAAGAATACATTTCTGATAAATGATAGAAAGACCAGTTCCATGTTAACCAACAAGTCCTGCTTTTGTTCTTACAGCATTGTTACCATAGAAAATGTGATTGAATGACTATTCTTTTAAGAATGTAACAAATAAACAAAGTACTCCAAATTAAATTGAATTTGTTTATTCTTAAATGCATGCACTTAAACTCATCCCTCTACAGTTGAAGCCCTAAATAAAAATCTGGTGCTTCATTCACCTTTCAAGGTCACCCAATTTAAAAAACAAAAACAAAGCGTGACTGCCCCAGTGGGGAATCTAAATGTCACAAGGTATAATTAGATCTATACCTGTCATTGTGTGAGGGGGGAGAGGAAATCAATCAAGCAGCAAAAAGAAGATGAAGAATTTCTTAATGCAGGTCAGAGACAAAGATCTGAAGAGTAAATACTTGGAATGGGTGATGGAAAGAAATGGAAACTCTTTCACTTTCCCAGAGACATCGTTAAAGTGACTTAGAGTGACATTTAAGTTCCTTTGAGTGGCCTAGTCAAAGCTAAGACATCAGTCTAATAAGTTTATATGAATGCTGTGAACAGCACATTCAAAATGTCCCGAGTCCTCTGAGTGTTTTGTCACATTTGCACAGATTAACAAGACATTTAAGTTACTGCTAACTTAAAAAAAATAAGGGTTACCTGAGTTTTCTCTCTTGCTCTTCTCCTTTTTGTTAACATATGTTTGCAGTTAAAGGGATAAGTGTCATTTGGATTTTTTTTGCATCAGTGATTTCATTCGTTATCCTCAATAGCCTATGATAATTGACAGATAATTTTAGAAGAAAGGTATTTTCTAACTTCACTAACAACCTAAAAGTACAGCTATTCACACCCACATTCAGCGATTTGTAGCAGCCTTATGTTTTAATGAGGCTGTGTTCTTCCTAAAAGCAGATCTGGTTTTAGCAGGGATCCAGGTCAGGCTGATGCTTGTAGCACTGGAGAGGCTGCCAGTGGGAGTGAAAAGGTGACTATAAATCAACACTGATAGGAGCTCCCGTGTCTAACTCAGCAACCTGAGTGTGCTGGGTAGCAGACTTGGGATTCTAATGAACAGTTCAGACAATAACTACTCCATATTTTTGCCTACATGGCATTAAAACCTCATTTCATCAGGTTAATCCTGGTTAGGTGTTTCCACTGCTTCATTTACATATTCATGCAGTAGACCAATAGTCTGATCAGGAGCAACATGTTGCCTCCAAAGTGGATCCAGTAAATTTCCCCCAAAATGCCACAGATGACAGCAGGTTTTTTTAAAAAACAAAAGGTAATAAAAAAGGTTATTTGCTGCAGGATTCCTATGTATTTTCATTCAATATTTCCATAGAAATTTTGTAACAGAATAACAATAAGAAGATGAGGATTTTTGTTGTTTAGTCATTTATTTTGTATTTGCACAAGAACTGCATGACTTTTTCCAAACAAAAAAATACATTTAGATATTTTATTATTCCTCCACCCTTCCATCATATATTGTACATTTGACACACTTTTGTTTTTCACAACAGGCCTCACTGGCAGTGTTTCCTGTTTTCCCTGTGTGATCCTAATCCTGAAAATATTTCAAAGGGCAAGTTTGTTTACAAAGACTTTGTAATAAATTTATTTGTTTCTGCTCTGCTTAATTGAAATGGATTAAAAATGTCTTGTAGTTCCAGTGTTAAATATTCTTTAGACATTTAACACTGGACATTCACAACCGTGTCACCAATTAGGTCTGGTCTCCGGCTGTTAGTTAACAATAGTCTCAAAACACCTTTTATGGCAATAACTTATGGGACAACTTATCGTCCAGCAAAATGTGTTATTGTGGCAGGCCTAATCATATTTCTCCCATCCAGTGGTACGATCATCCACATGTTCTTCCTATTGACACTTTAATTCTTAGAGAGACTTGACCTAAAGTTTCTTCAGAGTTGTGCTGGACCTTGTTTTGGGTGATGCTGCAGATGAGCTACTTGAATTTGACAACATTAATTGTTAAGGATATCTGTCTTTTTGGAAGATGACATTTTGAATTTATATAGTATGGAGACATTAGGCAAGATTTGACATGTACAAGTAAACTATTGAGTTTGGATTTAGGCCAAATAATAAGACAAAAATTGGAATGTTAAGATAAGGCAAAAACAAAATATCCAAATAGGCAAGAGGTCACCCTGCTCTCCATAAACAGGCCATTAAAAATGTATGTGTCATACCTGAGCTAAATATTGAATCATAAATTGTTTATTCTGCTTATGAGAAAGTTTGGAATAATTATACCTATGTCCACTCAATAGTTTAATAAATACCCTTTCAGAGTAAAATGTAAAGTTTAACTAGAGGTCTTCTGTCTGGAGATTTTAAATTAGAGGTCACGATCTGTGTGCACAAACAGCAACTTTCCACATTAATCTTCCTGCTCACAGATACTGAGGAGACTGAGGAGCTCCAGCCACCCGTATCGGTCCAGCTGTTCATAACCGTGTTACCAATTAGGCCTGGTCTCCGGCTGCCTGTCGTGGCGAGAGTGCTTATGGGGCAGCTCAGCGAACCGTCCATAAGTTAACGAGGGGTCTATGTACACGTGAAAATGAGACAGCTCGACTGTTCGGCAGAGAGCATTCGCTGCAAGCATCTTTGAAGCCTCCGAAATGCAACGCTGCCAATTACTTTCAATTAAATGCTAAAAATGATCCTGTGTTTTCTTTGCTTTTGTACCTCTTGTCTCTGCAGTTTGCCTAACAGCAAAGCAAATCAATACTGGAGCCAGTGAGTACACATAGAAAGCCAGCAGTTGCATCAATAAGCTGATTTATTGCTGCAGAGGAAAAATGTGTTCAGAATAAGGTGAACATCCTAGATTTAAATGATCCTATTTCCCATACGATATCATACTTTGATGGGTACGACATACTGATGCCGACCTCTCCCTGAGCTAGAAATAACATTTTCCAATGCTTTGGCAGGTTTGCAGATAATGGTGCTGTTCCTGCTTCTGCTGCCTTGTGATCTAAAAGTGACAAAGAGTTGAAGCGCAGTGAGGTGTCCAGTTCACTACGCCTATGTAGTATAAAGGGGTATCCATAGATTTGATATGTTAATCTACTTGGTATTGCTCTTTTACCAAAAATGTTCAGACATAAGCTGGGAATGTAAATGTGGATGAGGAAATGGTAAGTACTGTCAAAAAAAGTGAGGTAAAATCACTTTGCATGAAAAACTTTCAGTTATGCTCTGGGCGTTGTTATTTTGTTTTTAATGTATCTAATGTTGACATAACCAGGTGAATGACAGATAGTATAGTGTTGTTTTTTGAATCCCTCAGCGAGATTCAAAAACAGAAGAAAAATACCTTTTTAAACAAATTCCAGGTAAATTTAGCTGGTGATCACACCTCAAAATTTCCACTGCTGGTTGTGTCTCTACCAACATTTTGGACATAAAGATGAGCTGCTTTTAAAGGAAGCTGAAGATAATAAGTAATTATCTAAGGAAATGTGTTTACGTCTATTAGCATAGTTAGTTTTGATTTTAATTAGGGTTCCTAATCTGTCAGATTTTACCTAAACATAATTGTTATTAAAGGCACAATAACTGAAATAAGCTGCAATATAACATATGTTAAATCTACAATTAAAAAATATATATTTGAATTGAACATTTTAGTATTTATTTACATAAATGCATAGCCAAACTCATGCATCATGTTTAAGTGTGTGGATTTCTTTTAATAAAGTATGAAAAGAAAGTAGACAGGGAAGAAATGGCAATGTGTGGGCACAAAATTGGAGTATTACTATGGAACGGGGTGAACTAAAGCCCATTAAGAAAGGTAACTGAGTTTAAGATACAAAGAGAATGACAAAGAAGTGCCGAAGTATGCACTTACACCATAGAACAAAAAAACCAACTTACTATATAAACACAGCCTACAATTGAAAAATAATGTACAAAATCTCTGCAAGAAATCCTTTCCTATCTGGGAATGATTGCAGGTGGAAAGTTGTGAATCTCTTGCTTTCTTTTTCAGAAAATGTTTGCAAATAAGAGGGTGGTTCTATTTTTGTTGGTGCAAAAGACAGACTAGTCCAAGAGTTAAAGCATCTTTGCCATTTTTGATACATATATTTATAATCCCCATGTGTGCCGCTGGCATTTACAGTGTTACAAAGTAGAATAATAAAGTAGCTAAACGGGTGTGTTTGATAAGTGAAGAGGTGACCCAGTTTTCTGACAGTGACCACTTTCTGCACTTTTGATCAGCTGTCCTGGTGAAATCTCCCACAGAGTGTGCATATGAATCTGATATGTCATCAATGTTCTCTGTAAACACCATCGCTGTCAGAAAACACAGAAAAAGCTACACAACATGCTCTCTCTTACAGCTATGATCTAAAAAATATATGGAGACAAATGTGTCTCTTTATGATTCACCCAATTTCTGTCTTTCTACTTCAAATTCTGAAAAAAGGGGTTTGTAAGAGTCAGACTAGAAAGTAGCAGAGCGTGTTTTAAAACTGCACTTTACTCTCAAACAGTCTGCTGTTATTAAGTACATACACTGTGATTGCTTTGCCTGTGCAGAGGGGTTTATCTCTGTGTGAAATATAGAGCATTTTACCCACCTACTCAGGCACTAAAACAAAGCTCCAAACTCAGGCTGAAGTCACTCACATAAAAATGTATAAAAAAAGATTAGCATTGTTTCCAGAATAATCCCCCACAGCCACACTGAATCCATCTTTGCGTTCTCAGATGTGTTTAAGCAGCTTTCACTGCCTTGAAAGATTACTGGCCAACTTACAAAGTTCTTCTGTTTTTACTTTTTTAACAATTGCAGTTTTCAAATGAAAGTGAAAAAGCTGGCGCTATGTGAAAAAATAATATTAAACCTAACGTTTAGGGGTGTCGCCGTTGGTGGCAACATCTGTGTATCCCAACTTTGTTTGAGATGATCGATGACATTTTTTCTTCAATTTCCTCATATGGAGTTGTGTTGCTTTTTTGAATCTAATTACTTACGCCACTTTGTCATTCATCCTAAATTGATTTCCTGGCCGAACAGGTCAGGCGGTAATCTTGGGTGCTCATAAAAGTAAGGCAAAATGATTGGGTTAATCTTTTCATTCTTGATTTAAAAAGAGGACATGTATATTTGCACAACTTTGAAAACAGCTTTTGTATCATCTTTGGCTGGTAAGAAAATTAGTTTGATGACCTGAAATATTTAAGTTTAAAACCTGTGGGAAATGTTTTCAATTATTTTCATTTTGGCCATTGTCTTCTAGGAGCATGCATCAGTGCTTTACAATAACAGGAGGCGCATCAATATATGAGGACAGCCATTTTCACCTCCTCTCCGCAAACGCTTCTAAATAAATCCAGGCCGTTTCAGCACTGACAGCTACAAAGGACAGACAAATCCCACGAGGAGAGTCAACAACATTTCTCTCTGTCTATTTGTTGCTATTTCCATTCTGTTTTGGGGGGAAAAAAAGCTTAAACAATGACACATCTTTTAAGGTCAAGCTTCCTTTACCCCCCACCTCTCACTGTCTAATCCTCTCTCCCTCCTACCTCCCCTTTGTCTAACCATCTCTTTGTCTCTCTGCTGAAGTGTGAAATGGATCTTTCCTGATCTCTGAGCACCTGGTTTCCAAGGGAACCAGGAGAGTTGTTTGAGTCAAATTTGCAGCAAAGATGGAGTTTGCTGGTGAACAGTACAGCAAGAACTAATATTGCTGTTAAGTGTGGGAGGAAGCATGGGGTCTGAAGAGATAAAGTCTTCACAAAGACTCCAGAAAGACAAAAGAGAAGAGGAACACTGGAAACAAAGGCAAAACGCTGCTGTCTAAAGATACAGGACACTTGACACATGATATATAGCTCTGCTGTAATGTAGTCACTGTCTAGGAGCAGCAAACCCAAGAGCAAAGCAGTAGTCTGCAGACTCGGGGCTAAACTTTTTCTCTGGCACGGCATCAATAAATTATGTGCATTCATGAGTGAGATTAAGAATTCATGCAGCCTGCCTTTTGCTTCGTGAATAGCCGGGCATCAGCCTGTCTGTAGATTTAACTGTCCGGTCTTTGAACACTTTTGGAAAGTCGGACTCAGAGGGACAAACTCAATTGAAGCTAAATAAATGCAAAGAAAATGTGGCTCAGGTGGTGAAGATCAGCTTTCCAAAGGACAGTCAGAAAAACCTGTAATGAAGTAAGTCCCACAAATTTATTGTCATTGTTTCCCCTTAAGGCTACACACACACACGCACGCACGCACACACACACACATATATATGTGTGTGTGTGTATATATATGTGTGTGTGTGTGTGTGTGTGTGTGCGTGTGTAAGATCTGCAGTGCAGTACGGCGGGAAAACAGCACAGAGAAAAAACTATTTGATAAGTACAAGTAATTTAGCAGTTTAATGATTCTATATGCATTAGGTGAAAGGGAGTTTATGTGCTTATTAAGAGACCGTTCTTCATATATTTTTCTTTTTTCCCTGAATTACTGTAGAATGGGCTCCTCTTTCTCAGATTTCTTGCAAAATTTTGGACGCTTTTTACCAAGACAAAAATAAACTGCATTTATTCCTAATGGCTACCTATAACATTTTAAATTAACTTTAAAATATTACTGCCCTTAAAATAATACATTAAAGCTAGTGACCTGGTTTGTAGCCTCTCAACTATGGGTGCCATGTTATTATAAAAATTTTGAAGTCATAGTTTGTGACAAAGGCGAAAAGGTCTTCTGTTTATAGCTTTTATGTCACTCTCCTCTATTGCGTTCAGGAACATAATGTCACCTTTAAATTATCTTACGTAATCTGTTCACTTTGTGAAAGCTTTTGGCAAAACTGAGTATGTTCATCATCCACTCCCTGCTTATTGGAAGCAATTTTTTAACATTGTTAGGACAAGTACCATATAGTTAATACTCATTGTTATCAAAAACAACTGGTTGTGTCACACTGGAAAAACTAGCAAGCGCAGCAGAAGTGGGCAAAAGCAGAGTTCATAATTTGAGATTACTAAATTCTGGATTAGTAACTGCTCCTAGACTTAGGTTTGGTTTTTGGCACGTGTGGATTTAGGCCAGCTGCTCATTCCATCACATTTAGATGACAAAAATCTGTGGTGATCTTAGCAAGAAAAGGATTTGGCCTGACCCTTGTTATTCTTACCAAACCCAGACTCTGCTATTTCTTCACATTCACTGGACTTTATCATAGCACCGACCTATTGAGGTCACCTGGACATCGGCGTTCATATTTTTTTATGATCTACAGGTACTGGAATGGTGTTTGCTAGTGACACAAGTATAGTGCAGTAAGTGAGGAGATACACGGCAAGTGCACGGAGTAAATCTTTCACAACATGTCAAAAATATTTTTAAATCATTTAGACCTCTGGCTTTTATGCCATTATCTGAGCCCATATGGAAATAAATTATTTAATAAGTGATGAGATGTTTTTCTCCTCTGTGGTCCAGACACTTAAATCCTTCCAGTCAACTACACTACTCCCTAAATTGACAATCCTGAATTAAATTAAACCCAGCCAGTGCGTCTCAGTAAAAAATACCATAAGCGCCGCAATCTTATTATGGATGGCCTCAAAGGAGCAAAGTTTTGCCTATGAAACTTTACCAAGTGTGTGGGAAGGAAAACTCAAGGGATCAGTTGGTACTGATAATAAGAGAAGCAGACACACACTGTAGGAAGCTTTGACTAAAAGATGTCTTTATGAAGACACATTAATAGTGGGGTTGGAAAATTATTCAGAATGATTCTCCATGTGAGTTAAGAGGAAAAAGTCCAAAGTTATTGAAAAAGAAATGTTAGTTATAAGTTCAAAATAATTTAACAATAACATCCCTTCCCACTTTTCTGTTTTTCATGAGACCTAAATGTTTTCTAAATTGTGTCGTTCATTTGCGCAGCAGTCCTCGGCTCCACTGGTTAGCAGCAGGTGGTGGTGACTGTAGCGTTTTAGAAGCTTGAATCCATGCAGTGAAATGACAGTGAAGCCAAGTGAAGTGAAACACTGGCATCAAATAATAACCCCCGAGGGACAGGAGGGACTACATTCTTATGCACATCTAAAAGATGACAAATTGCTGTTTTAAACATTGCTCTTTTCCTCTGAGATGTCACACAAACGACTTCTCAGTTATGTGCATTTTACAAATGAAACCACAGCTAAGGGTGACTTCACGGGCTTTACATGGTGTGCCAATAGTGAAAGCACATCGATTCACTGGCTCATCTCTGCTGAAGTTAATTATTGGAAAGGGTCCTCAAAACAGATGGGCAAGAAAATCCATCCCAGTCTATGTGGAATAAATTAATATTAAAGCAACAGGAAAATGTCTGGAAAAGAATTTAACAGGTTTTGTTTTGTTTTCCTCTCTTGTTGTGGAGTGCTTACTGTATCCCTAGAGATACACTGTCACAATACAAACTTCACCTCTTTACTCCCACTTCAATAGTCATATAAATATTTTACCCAAACCTAGAATGTTTAAATTATTGTTTTCTCTTTGTCCTGTGAAGGACCTCAAGTTACGACAATGATCGAGCGAAGTTCTCCTAACTGCCTGCTTGTGACAAAAGCTGGTAGCTTGTTCACAAAGCTTTTGCAGAAAACACGCATTGAAATGTGAAATGCAAGGAATCATAGAAAAAGTGAAAGTACAAGTACACCAACAAGAGTAATACATCCAAAACAGAGTATTCCACAATGTGGAGGTTCACATCATCTAAACCTAAGAACCAACAAAGGCAAAGCCTTTATGGGCAGGACTTGAAATAGCAAAGTGAGGTTTACAATGCCATGGACTGCCAACCTGTCATCCAAGAAAGAAGCAGTTGCATATTCAAAAGCATTTTGCTTTTTTGCCTATAGAAAGGAGCAGTAGGAAGCCTTTAATAGCATCTCATGGCTCCAGCTTCACTTTGGATATCTTTTTTTCCCCCAACAGATCTCTGTTTCCTTTATGCTTGAAAAACATTTCTTTCTTCACAGTGTGTGACATTGCAGTCAATGAATGGTTTCAAGCACAATAAGCCAGAATGGGCACATGCCAAAGATCTCCAATTCACTTGTATCATTTGGCAAGATATCGGGAGGTGCAAAACACCAATGTTTCTGTGGACAAACCCTAAAAAATCTTTTGAAATGATGACTGAGACGAGACATCTGTGATTTTATTGTTAGGGCATGGGTACATCTATCTGCACCTCGTTCAACCTTAGAGTTTCTGTTCATGTCCAATCATTTAGAGGATTTTTTTTTTTTATCAGAAATGGTGTTCACAAAGTAAAATTTTAAAGGTGAGGCATTATGCAAAATCAGCATTTTTGAGTTTATATCATGTTATAGTATTATTCTCTCAGAAAACATACCTGAAGTGTTGCTTTGATTCTTTCATGCATCTTTGAAGTATTCTTCAAGCTCCCCTTGCAGTCATTTGGGATGCCTAAATGCTTGCTCACGAAGCACCTCATATTTTCAAAAAAGCTCCTTAGAGCTGCAGTCTCCAGCCACGTACCCTCCTCCAAAACTCCCCCTCTCAGCTCCTTTAGACTAGTGACAGCAGCAATTAGCAAACACTGTACTCAGGGATGTGGAAAAGAACAACATTCCTTTACACTGTACATTGTGTTGCCCAAGGTAGCATTTGTGGACTTAAAAGTTTATATGCTCCACAATTTTGTAATTTTCCTCGACAAAACATCCTAAACCTCAGATGCAAAAGTTCAAACTTCACTTGCCCAGTTTTGTCTAAACAGAGCAGGCCAGTCAATGGCACACTCTTCCTAGCTACATCTCCTTTAGCTGCCTCCAGTCACCAAAAGAAATTTAAATGTGAAGCTTTGAAATAGAATTAGAGAAACTGAATAAATCGCATGAAATAATGAAGAAATACAACTTCTGTAGTATTCTTCCCCATAGCCTGGAAACATCAGTGGGATAAAGGTGGACATGAAAACATGAGAGACAATGCAGACACATTAGAAAAGCTAATAATGAAACATTTAAAATGAGTCTTTCTTCAAGATTTAGATCACTTTCATGAAGGCTACAGATGAAATACTTTGCTGATTCTGCCAAAGGAACAAATAGACATATTCAATAAGAAACTTGAACCTGGTCAAGGTTTTGATTCAAAAAAGAAAATATCATTTAAATTTTCAGCTTGCACCAAATTCTTTCGCTCTTAAGATAAAAATGGAAGACATGCAGTCATTTTGCCCCTAAAAGAGGAAATAAACCACAGTGAGCCCAATATTGCTGACATTCAAGTCCGTAAATAAATGACAACTTCAGACGGCTGCTCACATTTCGCTCCCGTTTTGTTCCTTTTAATCAGTCTATGAATGAGACAAAGAAAGAATGAAAGGGGGGAAAAAAAGTGTTTTCTCAGAGCATATGAATTACCGCCTGCGTCTGGACAAAACTGTCGTCGTATCTTTTAATCATCAGAAGAACCACAGTGCACAACAACACGACTGAAGCTGAATCACTGAAGAATAGATCAGTTCAAAATACATCTCTCGCTATTCCTCCACCTTTCTTTCTTTTTTTCCCCGGCTGAATGTATTCCTGAAAAATATGTAGCTGAAAATTAAATCCACTCCAAGTTACAGAAAAGATAAGAGCTCTATTATGCTCTCAGAATAATTGTGCACAGATGAAGCTTGATGAAAGTTTGAAGAAGAACAAGACAAAAATGGAACTAAAAAGTGGATTTAATGATGGCATATTTGTGTTGAAGTGGGGTGAACTGTTCATGTACCAAAGCTCAGCCAACAGGTTTGTTTTGATGCTACCTTGAACAAAACAATCAGTGTGCTTTGAACAGCGTTCTGTACAGTAATTAAGGAGATGCATTTTCATACAACAAACTCAACATTAGACCAACAGCATACTGCTTTAGGACAGCTGTAGCAACATCATCTGCAACAATGTTTGGGACAGTTTATAGCACAGCTGCTAAGAAAAGTAAAATCCTTCAATTCACATGTTCTTTAGATTAAAACTGAATGGACTGATTTGCTGTTTAATCCCCACCGACAGCAGGCAGATTTTTAGAGGAGGAACTTCGACTCTCAAATGTACCACTGCCTTCCTTTCTTGGCACTGATATGTTCACTTCTCTCTATCTCTTCGTCCTTGCATAATTGAAGAGAATATGTACAGGAAGGTATCTGAAACTGATATTACCAAAGAGCACGTCTGTTTTTCAGGCAAAAGTACAAACTGTCCATACTGGAAGAAAACAAGACAGGACTAAGGTCAGTCAGATATAAAATTTATATATGGTTCCTTTTTAGCAGAGGTGAAATGATTGCTGCCTGTGCCAAATAACAACTGAGGATCACGTGTTGCCGCCCTGATGTGCAGACGAGCCTGTGTGCATCTCACTTTCTGCTTCGATTTTCTTTCAAGCTTCAAAAGGAGCTCATGCTCCCTTATTTTTGATCAGAATTTGGTCAGGGATCAGTCGCGCTGCTGTTGACTCTGCAGTTCTGCTTTCATAAATGTGCAAGTGGGACGCAAAAGTAAACATTTTAGGCTTGAAATATTTAGAAATAATAGTGAAAACATCATCCAATAAATTAAACAACAGCAAAACATCACACAATGAAACATTGGAGAGGCAGATAAGGCTTCTCAATTGATGTCCATTCAGTTGCTGTAATGAAAAGCTCTCACTTCAGCCTTTGTAAATGCATTTTAGAGGTAGATACTCAACGATTACCGGCTGTTACACAACTAAACCAATAGTCAAGGGCTTCCCTCCACATTTGAGCAAACATGGATTTATTTTTATAGAACACCTTTCAACCTAAATTATGATATGAGTGTTAGAAGCATGGTTACGTAAACCCAGAAGTGGTCTGGGTGTCTACATGCAGCTTTGTCCTTTTTTTGTTCCTCTGTTCCCTCACACAAAGTGCAATTAGGTACGGAGCGGTATGGTATTTTCCTGGCCAGATAACCTTGAGTAGAAACATCATGGCTGCCATGTTTTCTGACTGAAAAAATAAAATGAAATACACAACATCAAACTGCTTTCTTTTATATCAAAAAAGTAAAAGAAAAATCTCAACAAAATCCACGGCTTGATCAAAACATCTATAATAATGTTTTCTGTAATATTTATTTAGCGGTATTTTGACTTTGATGCATGCACTTCTAAAATGTAGACCAAACTCTTGCAAATTTTTGCTTACTGCACAACATTTTATACTTTTTTCATGTTGCTCTTTATGCTGTATGTGCCGCTGGTGCCTTATTGGTCAGTGTTACCAAGAAGCACCTCCAGAAAAGATTCTCCGCACAAGCTTTTTTATGTTTCATTGATAAATATTTTTAAATAAAAACCTTAACTCTGTCGACAATATGAAGTCTAGAAGTAGAGCTATCAGATATGATAGCAGTTTAAGTTATTTCAAACGAAATTAGTTGTGACTACTTTATAAAAATGTTGCTACAAGTCAATGCATTTTTTTATTTCAACACCACAACTGACAGGAAACATTTCTAACTGTAAATTAAGTCTCTCATGTCAACAGGAAATAGGAGTTTTTGTTCAGGCAGCTGACCAGCACTGCGCAGCAACAGATGGGAGAGCCAATCCTGCCAGACTCTAGGGTACATAAATCAGGAGAAAGCATCCCTGTAGTTCCTCTGGCATAAGAAAAAGACTTTAATCCATTAGAAAGGAGTGACTTAGATTAAAATGCCTTTTAATCTAAATTTTAATCTACGTCTGCGCAACTTAATCTATGAATAGGTTGCGTATTTGACACCACTAACCCTCCGTAATTAAGTGCATGAGTTGTTACAGCTACATATAACAGCAAAAACAAAATAGCACAAAAATATAACAAGTTTCTACTGCAATTGAGTTTTGGAAATTTTCATTTTAATGTGCCGTTTATATTAGCAAACCTCTCCGTAACAACCACTGCACTCTACTGTTTTTGTAACGTCAAACAACAGGCTGTTTTTATAAGAACAACTGTGGCTTACGGAGCCGGGAAAGATATTGATGCGGAAGTTTAACAGTCTTGCATCCATCCAAACTGAAGCCGGTCTGAGCATCATAAAAGTAGAAACATGTGAGGGGAAAAGTGATGAAACGGGAACAAACCTTCACCAATTTAATACGTGCAACTTATTTTGACACACAGTTTGCGGCAGAGCTGCGATGTGTCGTTAATGAGCGATAACGAGAGCTGAGAGCGTAATTAGGCGAACAAACAGAGCGCGCGACTTCGCCTTGGGACTTACCTGGTCGTGTTGCTGCTGCTGCTGCTGAGCCACTTTTCCCGACCCGTTCGCGTCTTTCGTGGAAGTCATGGCGGTGAATAAAAGACGTTTAGGGATAGGGGGAAAGAGGAGAATACGTCTGCTGCCTGCAGGTGCAGAATAATGAAGCGATAGAGACAAGGAGAGAGAGAGAGAGAGAGAGAGAGAGAGAGAGAGAGAAGCGCCGAGACTAACAGACCGACACACGAAGAGACAGGAGGAGGGAGAGGCAGCCGCTCGAAGTGCTGAAGGAGATCCAGTGATTTGGTAAAATAATGAAGAGACCGTGGGCGCAGAGTTCAGCAGCAGATATGGCTGAAAAGCTGCGCGGCGCTGAGATGTGGGAGGTTCATTGTATACCTACCTTTTCAGGGTGTCATCACTGACTCCTGGCTGCAAACTGAAAACTGTTTTCAGGTTTGTTGATGGAAATGTGTGGCATTTAATCAGATGAGTTTTATTTTTGAGCGCAAATCAGGTTCAGTGGACGCGTGTAAAATCCCTTCCGAGGCAAAAAAAAAAAAAAAAAAAAAAAAGATGCAAAAAAAAAAAAATTTGTTTAAATAAAAAAAAAAACCAGTCAACGGGAGAAAAAAATTAGTAATAAAAATT
>CAEFZX010010242.1:0-54702 GCA_903066825.1 Alfaro cultratus
GTGTGTGTGTGTGTGTGTGTGTGTGTGTGTGTGTGTGTGTGTGTGTGTGTGTGTGTGTGTGTGTGTGTGTGTGGGGATAGGAGTGAGATCAGTGGTGAGCAGCGAACAGTCCCCAGCGCCATGTGGAAATCCACAAAGACGACTTCCTCTGAAACTAATTAATCGACGCCACAAGCCCATTACACTCGGTTAAAACAATTAGCATCTGCACGTAGCGTGGGGGAAGCATTGTCTTCTCGGGCGAGGAAGGGGGCGTCACGCTGGGATATAAATGCCTGCGCTCCCTGTTTGAATCAGTGCATCTGAGCGCCGCAGCAGACAGATGTGCGGACAGGAGTGGAGATGCGCTGCGTCGGCCTTAAAAGGAGCAGGAAGCAGAAGTTTTTCTGCTCCTCAAGCCCACTCCACTGTCTGCAGCCGGATAATAGCCAGCTCCTCCTAACCCCTATTAGCGGCTCAGTCAAACGATCCATCCATTCCCATTGAGCGCCGACCACATGGAAGGCCCATTTCTTCCCTGTTGTGCTGAAATGAAGGCGACGCGGACCGCTTGACAGGGTAATTACTTTTAATGAAATAATACGGCCATTGCAGACAGCAATTAAAAGTCGCACTCGCTCCACTCATTAGAGGAACTTACAGTTTACTTTCATTTCTCTGTTTTCTAATGATCCGAAGGCAGGCCTGTTAAATGGAAAGGCTGGAGCGCGGTAACCCCCGGGGACGGGCCCTGAGGTTCTGCTGCCCGCACAAACACAAAGCAGAACGGGCCGGGGAGGCAGCAGGAAGTTTTTCCAGGGCGATGACATCAAAACGCTGTTGGAAATAAACAAACTCTGATCAGAAACGCTGCGAAATTATCAAAGATCAAGTATTTCTACAAACGTCTTGTTTCATTGATAGGAATCCAGACACATTAAAGCAGCAGCAGCAGAGATGAGTTCTCTTTCTAACCACGCCAACAACCTTCAACAACTGTTTGCTCAGCTAACAAATGCAAATTGACCACCATTTCCCCCACAAAAGTAACATTTCCATATCGCTTTAATGCTTTTTCTCTCTCCAGCCTTCCTCCTCATGAATTCACAGCCAGCCAAGCTTTCTAACTCCATCTCTGCTCTTCTGTCTTTCTTTTCTCTCCGCAGCAATTTGGAAAGATTTTAGATGTGGAGATTATCTTTAATGAGCGAGGATCCAAGGTAAGTGAACTAGAACGCCAGCTGCTTCATTACCATGTACTTCTTCTGTTTCCTAATGATGGCATTAGTGTGGTGTGTACATTGGCGGAGAGTAGCCGTCTCTAAGCCCGGTCCTGGAGAGCCGAATTCAGCCGGCCCCTCGCTCTCCGGCTCCCTCCCTCCCTCTTGTTTTGTTGACTGTTGCAGCTCTCACACAAGTTGTGAATCATTAGTCCTGTCAATCAATTTATTATTGAGCTGTTTCACATTTCGCCTAATCCACCAGCAAGCTGCAGGTCCTCCAGCAGATGGGAAGGAACCTGCTCCAAACCTGACCATTCATTCAGATGGCTTCATGTTATTCAGATTCAGATATTCACTTTGTGAGGAAACGTAGGACTTTTAAAAACATCCAGCTGATGAGAAGATACATGAGATAAAGATGAGATTTTAGAAGAACTGGAAAAGGATTTCAAGGTTTGAGCAAAGACCTGAAACCTTCATGACTTGGTCGTAATGTTTCGCTTAGTTTGGGAGCATAAAATGTTTCAGGAATGAAACTAGAACCAATGATTCAGGGGTGTTCAAAGTGGGTTTGTGGGCCATTTGTGGCCCCCTGTCTACAAGTGAAATAATCTGCAAATGGAAATAATACTTTTTAATCTACATTACAGAATTATTTACAAAAACAAGCTCATTTATCTTGGTCAAAACTTACATGTAATTTAGTTTTATTTTTCAGTGTAACAAGACATTTCACACTACAAAGTAGATCAAAAATACTGGCTAATATTTTGTGTTTTTGCAGTGTATTTTTTAAAGTACATCGTAGTGAACTCAAGTCTGCTTTTAATTGCTGTATTAACATTTGTCTAAATATGTTTTGTCTAAAGTGTTTTCAAATGACTATTGACCCAGATCATGTTTTTATTGCAATAAATAGAGAAAATATTTTTTCAATTTTCATCAACGGAACCCAAAATAATCAGCAATTTGTTTGGCTTTCAATTAACGATTAAATTAAAATAGGTCATGCTTAGTTTATTGTTGAGTTGTGGGAAAAAATCTCAACATTTTTGGTGATTTTTAGATTTTAAAAAAAGGTTTTTGTTCTTGTAACAATGGCAGGTGTTGAGGCTACATTCACACAGCATCTCTTGACGCTCACTTCTGATTTTTTGCTGAAATCCGATATTTTTTGCAGTCGTTTATGCTACTAATTAAATGCGACTGCAGTCAGACTTCTGAACGCATGCGCAGAAGAAGAACGCAGCGCCCCGTTTTACGGCAGTAATAATGGCCGCCGTCGTCTATGGATGGATATAAAGTCAGAACCGACAGAATAGTCACCAAATCAGAAAGAGACTAAAAAAAAGAAAGTCCAGCTAACAGCAGCAGCCTGTTGTGGAGCATTGACTGTGGAGTCAGACAAATCCATCTTCAGCAGTTGTTTACGTCCAGATTTATGGTGTCTGGCTTCTTCTGCAGCAGAATCATGATGCACATTTCACATCAATGACATAAAATTTGGATTTGGATCAATAAGATACAATTGAATATCCCATATGGAAGTAGTGCTAATCAGATTTTTCTCTGGTGAAAGAATTTAATTGGACCGTTAAGACTGCCATGAAAAAGTGATGTAGGTTGCAAAAAACCAAAAACGGATTTGGTTCACATTCAGCTGCTGTGTGAACGTATCTTAACTATTTAAAAATCTGGTGGTACAAAAATGAAAAGCTTACAGTGGTTGTGTTGTTAGGCTTTTGTCATTTGCAGAAACTTGTTTCATTTAATTAAAAAGGACAAGATTTGAAGCTCCATTTTTACCTGCTTGTGTTTAGCGTCGCCAACCGGTTCTCCTAAAATCCAAGGGAAGTTGCAACAGCAACACATTTCTAGCAGAAGTTCTGCTTCCGTGTTTTTATCACCTCAGGAGCAACAGGAGGAGAGAGGAGAACTTTAGGCATCGATTCGTGTTTATTTCTCATCGTTTACACTCTGAAGCTGGATTAAAATCACATAAACAAAACTACAAAGCAGCAGCAGCACGAAATACGAGCTGATGGAAAAAAAAATGTTCAGCAAAACTCAACCCAAAAAGTCCTGGTGAATGAAAAAATACAACCTCTCCTACAGAACCAGGAGTTCAACTACTGCACAGTGTTTTTACTGAAGTGGAAGTAAAACGTGAACCGTTTAATTCACCAAAAATGATGTAATCGTACAGACAATATAAAATGATCAGCAGATTATGGTTCTTTGAATAATAAAATACATTTTAAAAAATCACATTACAAATATTTCTGAATTTCAGTTCTTGAAACTAATAAGTAAAGTAAATAATTTACACAGAACAGTGATAATAATATCTACTGTTTACTCTATGATCACCATAACGCCTAATATGTCATTTGTGTCATTTTTGCTTAAAATACATTAATTTATTTCAGTAACTGAAGGAGGTAAAGTAGTCAGATGTTGTACTCAAGTAGAAGTAGCGTTACTTAAAATAACAACCAGACAACTTCAACTTCAAAATAAGAGTCTGCAACTGTGCATCTGAATAAATTGGAATATAAAAGCAAAAGTCTGAAGAGTTTTGAGGAGATTCAAAATGTCTGCAGTCAGAACTTTAAGTCGTCTTCAGGATGTCGAACCCCTTCTTAAAGCTGCAGGATGTAACTTTAATAAAATATATTCTTTTACATATTTGTTAAAACTGTCACTATATTGTGACAGTTTGATATGAGACAGACAAGCTGTGAAAAAAACTTTCTCCCAGTGCTAACTAGAAACAACCAATCAGAGCCAGGAGGCGGGTCTTAGTGCTGTCAATCACTTACATTGCTCTCTGCTATTCTGGAGCTAGCACAGCCTGTAGTTAGCTCAAGATAATTAGCATGGCCACCACTGACTTGATGATAAACGGTTCTCCTGTATCAGTAAGTTGTTTCTCAATCATTTGCGCATTTAGCAGTGAGAACATGAGGTTGATTGACAGCACTAAGTCCCTCCTCCTGGCTCTGATTGGTTGTCTTTGGTCGGGAGCGGTGCGTTTCTTCAGATGGCAATAGTAGCGTTCATTTTGGAGCTCTTGATGTTTGTTCTCCTGATGAGCTTTAGCACGTTGCTAAAGGTAGTAAGTTGCTTCAGTTGTCATGATGGTCCTGTGGTTGAAAAATGTAATTCCCTCTGGGATTAATAAAGTTTTCTTTAATTGAACTGAACTGAAACTGGTGGGACCTGAACCCTGTAGAGAATCTATAAACTGTTGTCATAGCAACCTGGACTTCCTGAACACCTGAGGCTGATCTCCTCCATGCTACACCGCATTGATGCAGTAATTTATGCAGAAGGAGCCCAGACCAAGAACTGATACTGTTCCGTAGGAACACAGTTCTGGATTAAAAGCATTATTTTTAAATCAGTTTGATTTAATATTCCAATTTAGTTACAATCATCCACAAATAAATCCTTAAATCTACATATTTAGATTTAGTGACTCAAATTAACTTTTTAATGATATTTTAATTTATTTAGGTGCGTCTGAATAAATGGGGTGTCCAACTTCAAGCAATTGTTACCCGACCAAATAAATATAATTTATCAATATCGAACATATCTAGGCTGTTTCCTCACAAATAGGACATCATGTGTCCATATGTTGAATAAGTTCATTTAAAGGAGACACATGAAGGATGAAGTTGGCCTTATTTTGCTTTTCTTCTGGTTATAAATAAATAAATCCGATAATAAGAGCAAAACTAACAATGTGTGACTACCTTTCTCAGCACTTTCTGACTCCCCTGTTTATGCGGCGCTCGGCCTCGCGCTCGCTGGTTCCCACCCCGGTTGTTAGTCTTCATAAAAAGGTCACAAATATGCAGATTTATTTAAATAAGAAGCAGCTCAGCATTTTTCCCCAAACATGGAGCTGCTGTAGTTTTAAGTAAACAAAGCTCCAACCGGGAGGCGAAGTGTCGGGCAATACGTCCATCGCGCACTTTAAAACTCAGCCATAATAAGAACCTGGTGACCGAACTTAACCCCGACACTGATCGCATCAATCCCAAACACTATCTGAGCATGGAGAGGCAGGAAAAATGGCCGCCGCAGCGAGGCGTTGCTGCGGTATCAGTCAGGACAGGTGAAGCCTGCCTGCGGCGGCGGCGTGAACGGCCCAGCGCGGCTCATCCAGCTGTTCCTTTAATAGAGTGTAGAAGCTCCGCGGCTCTCCATTCATAACGCCGACAGCTGAGGCATGAATCCTATTGATTCCCATTGATAGCTGGGAGCTACTGGGGGCTACTGGGAGCTGCTGGTGGGCTGGTGTTGGGGTGCGTGGAGAGTCCAGGAAGCAGCCGCCGCCCCAACGCCGCTGCTGCGCTCAGCCTCTTCTGCCAGACAAGATGGAGCACCGGATAAACCTGCCTCCTCCGCCGTAACAAGCATTTATTGTTTGTGCCCCACAAAGCCATTACCCATGATGCCTCTCTCCCTCGCGCGCTCTCTGTGTTATATAATGAACCTATCAGGCCATTAATAAATAATCTATTTCCTATGAAGCTTTGGCAATTTGCATTCAATATGTTTGTCTCCTTTGAAAAATGGAGCCTCCACTCTCTCCTCTTGTAAGCTAATTATTTGGCGTGATAAAAAAACGGAGACGGGTGAGCGTCCAAAGGATTAATTTTGCCCTCAATTCTTTTTTTTCTGAATTTATTTCTTTATCTGCGTTCCCCGCGCGGACAGGTCCCGTGTTATTTATGCCCCGAGTCTCAGCCGGGATCCTGGATGTGCTCACCGTCTCTCACATGTATTACATCCTCCAGCAATTATCAGGCAGCAGCGGCGGCCATGCTCCCTGCACAGCGCCATGCGTATATATAGAAACTAAAGGAATGGGACTTGTTTGGCCAGAATATCTTAATGGCTCAGGTCCAGGATCCCAGTCCACATAACTCAGCGAAGTGACAAACCCCCCAGGGGAGACGGGCGGGAGGACAGGGCGGATATTTTAGTCAATATCGTTTCTTTAGTCTTTATTCCTACTTTCTGTTAAGATGTTGAACCTTTAAGATCAGGTTTCACACTGCAAAAACACAAAATCTTACCAAGAATTTTTGGTCTAGTTTCTGGTGCAAATATCTTAATACACTTTAAATATGAAAAAAACTAACTTCAAAATAACTTTTCAGTAAGATATAGGAGTTTGTTTTAACTCAATAAATCCTTAATATTGATTTAAAAAGTATTATTTAGGCAGATTTTCTCTCTAAGAAAACATTTTACCTATAGTGTAAGTGAAATAATCTGCCTTTTTAAATCAATGTCAAGTCATTATTGACTTAAAACAAGCTACTATGTCTTCCTGAAAAATTGCTTTTAAGATATATTTGTCTTATTTGAAGTGTAATAAGAAATTAAATAAAAAATAATTGGCAAGATTTTGTGTTTTTGCAGTGAGAAATCCTCCTCTTTTGCTCCTGGGCCTCAAACCAAGGGGAACACTGCAAAAACATAAAATCTTACCAAGTATTTTTGTTTAGTTCCTTGTTAAAATATTTGAGTATTTTGAAATAAGACCAAACTAACATTAAAGTTACTTTTTCAGTAAGATATAGGAGCTTGTTCTAAGTCAGATACTAAAATCACAGTCTTCTACTTTGATTTTATAAAAGTACTAGTTCCACTGGCTTTTTAATCAATACTAAGGAATTATTGACTATTGGTGAAATGTTACTTGTAAGTTAGTTTTGTCTTATGCACTCAGATATTTGCACAAAAAAAGCTTTTGTGTTTTTGCAGTGCATGAAAGAAAATCCTGGTCCCTTTTGCTCCTGGACCTGAAACTGAGGAGAACAGTGCAAAACTACTAAATCTTACCAGCCTTAAACTGATTTTTATCTAAATTCTTGTGAAAATAACTTTGTAGACTTGAAATAAGACCAAACTAACTCACAAGTAACTTTTCAGTAAGATATAGAAATTTGTTTTGAGCCAATTATTTCTTAAAATCAATAAAAAGTTTAGTTTGGCAGATATTCCCACTTATAACGAGACATTTTCCTTATAATCTGCCAGTTGAACTCGCACTTTTTAATCAAAATTAAGGAATTGTTGACTATATCTTGCTGGAAAGTGACTTGTAAGTTAATTTAGTCTCATTTTAAAAGCACTGGAAGCTAAACCAAAGGTACTTGGTGAATTAGTGTTTTTGCAGTGATGCAAAAGGAGCGAGTTGTGCCGATAATTGAAGCGCCATCATGGCAGCCAGCCGTGTTTTGCATTCGCTGCCTCCTGACTTTGGCCCGTGCCACGGCAGCTGTGGCGTTTAATTGGGTAAAGCGGGCAGGTCTGCTGGTGTTGAGGTGTGAGGTCGTGTCACCGTTCTCGGATCTCTGTTTGCTGTTTCCTGACGCCTCGCTAACTGCCTCTAATTAATCTGGCTGCTTACAACTCGACGCTGCCGCTGCTGCTGCTCACCTTCTCCTGTCTTCTTACCTCTCTCCCTTCTCTTCTCCCTTTGTGTGTCCTTTCTTCCTCCACTTGTGGCGACCGCGCCGCTCTCAGGGCTTTGGGTTTGTAACTTTTGAAACAAGCACAGACGCCGATCGTGCGCGAGAGAAACTAAACGGTACAATCGTAGAGGGACGCAAAATCGAGGTGCTTCCACTTTTTCCCACATTTTCTCCTTTCCTGCCTGCTGTGTGCTCAGTTTACCAACTAATCCAAGCATTAGCATGTGGCTACAGTGTGTGTGCGTGAGTGTGTGGATGTGGTTGCATGCATGCATAATGGTGCGTGTAATTTGTTCTCAGTAGAACGTGGGATCCATACATGTCCAGCTGGACGAGCCGTTGTCCATCATCACCTGACAGCAGAATGAATGCATGCCATCATCAGATCTGAACCTGCATTTCCTGCGTTTCATGTTGCCTGCTTTAATTCTGCTTTTGTTTACAAAGTGGCTCCTGTCAGGTTGACGGGGGAAACTCAGAGCGCAGGCTGGAGTTTCTCCGTTTCTTTGGCATATATTTGGGTTTGCAACCAATTAGTGAAAATGGAAGATGCTCGTTTTTGCTCAGACATGTAGGCTAATGATGCATGCTCTCATCTTTTTTTCTTTAGAGCAGCAGAAATATTTCTGATGGAAAGAACAATTTTCTTCTGTTGCTTTTTTGTGCCACTGAAATGTTTCAGATCATCAAACTAAAATAACTCTAAAAATGCACTTTAAATAATTATTTCTTTAAATGAAGTTATTAAAACCAACATGGCTCTGTGTGGAAAAGTAACCGCTCACTTGATTAATAAATAGAGAACCAGATTTTTAGGAAAGCCAGACCTGATTACTGCCTAAAAAGGATAAATGAGCCTCAGATCTAAAGAAATTTAAGGTTTATGAAGTTTTTTCTGAGGCACAGTGATAAATGAGACTGAAACAATTTATTAATAATGGAAATAATTGTCAGCAAATTTGTTAATTAATTGTTAACTGGAATAAACTGAATTAAAAAACTGCACTTTCTGAAAGATCAACACAATCAAAGCAGTAATTAGACCAAAACTGCAAAAAAAATAAAATACATGTTGCTTTCAAAATCCCAGAATTCCTCTGGTGGCAGTTTCACCTTCACCTGATTCAATTTCTGTAAATAGATCAATTAAACAATCAGCCGATCAATGTGAAACTCTATTAGAAAAGGAAAATGAAACCTGCAGTCAAACTCAGCTTCGCTGCTTCAGGATTTATTTGTCGTAATCGATAGAACCATGAATTCTGCTCTCCTTTGGAGTGGCCTAATCAAAGTCCAGACTTAAAAATCCTCCAGTGTGATGAAAACTCTGGTTTCTGTTAAATTTGTCTGATAATCTGAAACAGAATTGATTCAAAAAGCACAAAAAGAAGAAGATTTGATTTTATTTTGAGAATGTCTTCATTCCCTTTGGTTTGCTGCTTGCTTGTGGCCCTGAATGTTCAGGTTTTGTCGTTGCGTCTAATCGCTCAACGTTTTTCCTGCTCTGCCAGGTGAACAATGCAACCGCACGAGTGATGACAAACAAAAAGGTGGCCAACCCTTACACAAACGGTGAGTAACGTCATTTACTGTTTGAAAGTTTAAAATGTATCTAAATACATTTAAACTAATTATGTTAAATAAAAATCTAAACTGACAGCTTTATCCACTATTTGTTCCAGCACAGCATCAATAATTAATATTCATTTTAAAAACTTTCTGGTTCCACTGGGAGAATATTTCACTCATAACTTCGTAAAAATGTTAAATAATCTGGAACAAGCTCTTTTTCATCAATATTAATGAATTACTGACTTGCTGAAAAGTTACTTGTAAGTTAGATTTTTCTTATTTCATTAGATATTTAAATCAAAAATATGTGGTAAGATTTTGCATTTTTGCAGTGTGTTCCTATAAGTGACTTAAATCTCAAATCTCTAAGTAGCTTCCTGAAGAAAAATGTTTCTGATGGGATGTTTGTGTTTGTAGGCAAAGTATCCAAAAACTACTCAAGTAACAGTAGCAGTACTTCAATATATTTTTACTCAAGTAAAAGTAAAAAGCAGTCATTTCAGAAATAACTTCAGTAGAAATAAAGAAGTATTTGATAAGAAGTTTACTCAAGTACTGGGTAACTGATCAAATTATCAGTTATTTCACATTTTAAAATTACATCATCAGACGGATCCAAATATAAAGTTGGTATTTTCAGGTAGAAAATGATGATAATCTGGCAAAAGAAAATGTTTAAAGTCAGTTTCTTTCCATTAAAAAGTCATAAAACTTTAACAAAAGCTGCAGGTGCTTCTCTGTGTCTGGTGAATTTTTGGTTAAAATATCTTTGTTTTTCATTCAGCGGGTAAAAAATCCAGAAATTTTACTCAAGAGTAGAAATACTTCAAAATAAAATTACTCAAGTAAAAGTAAAAGGTAAATTTTCTCCAGTAAATGTAATTGAGTAAACGTAGAGCTGGGGGCTGTGAAAGCTGCCATGCAGTCACAACCATAACGTTAGCTAAAAGAAGAAGAAATGAATAGTTTTTATTATAATTTCTAAGGTGTGTTGTTGTGTGTGTGCAGGCTGGAAGCTGAACCCGGTAGTAGGAGCCGTGTACGGTCCTGAACTGTATGCCGGTAAGACTGTTTGCTTATTTCCCCCAGTCCTCGCTATCGGCCACAGCCAATCCCGATCTGACCCCCTGAATTCCTACAATCGGGTTCATCCTGAAGCCACTGAACATGAAATTCCCCCTGAATCAAAGTGAATCTGAGCGCGGCGCCGATAAGCAGTGGATGATCCCAGCCGCTCCGAGTGGCTGAGGGAGCCTGAGCCATTGTTTGCGCAGTGTGCAACTGTAGAGCTGCGGGAAAAGAAGAGAAAAAAATGATTTCAAGAGCAAGCGCCCCTGCAACTGTTATCAGATTGTGGAGGCTGCTGCTGTGGATGGATTTGCCAAGTGCGCCAGATTGACTTTTACAGAGCTAACCGAATAAGGGAGATTGAGTGAGAGATATTGTTGGCACCCACCCTGTCGAAGGCCGCTATTCCTTCTGGTCTCAGTAATGGAGGAGCGAGATGAGCTCAGTGGGGTTTTCCCTATCTCTCCCTGCCTCGACATGCCAGCTTTATTGCTGTATGTTATATGAACCCTTTGCATTTTAATGAGGGGGAAATGGTACTATTTCATTTGGAAGAAGTGCTGAGCACATCGCGCCACTTTAACGGCTTTCCTTTCTGCTCATTAGACTAAAATCTGTTCATTCCCCGGACAGCTTTACGGCGAACCTCTAAATAACTGTCCATGACAGAAAGCAGTCATCTATCATTTTTATTTCAGCCCCAACCCCTCACCCTGCCTCCCACTCACCTCCCCCCACACAGCACTCCTTTCATTTCGACATCTTCCTCTGATAATTATTTGTGCACACACACACTCACACACACATGCTCCTTTTACGGCCTCACGCTCATTCATTTGGACGCAATCGGGAAGAATTTTCCCCAAACCGAAATGTGAGCGTCATATAAGCGAACGTTCACGTTCCCGGCCTACATGCAGCTCCACCACCTGCCCTTCTTTCAGACTCCCAGACCAAAGCATCGCAGCATACAGAAATAGATAACCTATGTAGAACACAGACACTAATACATGTCTCCTCTTCCATGCACGCTTCCTCTATTTTCCTCACACACACACACGCACACTTCCCAAATCATCTCATAAATCAGAGGGAGTGTGGTCCACCACTCCAGGCAGGGGAAGCAGGAGGGGCTGCGTGATTTATTGGCTGCTAATTTTTCAAGTCGTCTTGACATGGCGCTGGAGTTTGCCAAGCCTAAACGACAACATATGCTTGCCAGCTGGGAAGATGGAAAACATAAATAAGAGATACATTTTTGAAACAAAATCTGTGGGAAACTGTTTCCTTTTTGTAAAAAAACAAAAAATAAAAACAAGACTTGAGATCTTATGGTGTTTCCTCTTTCAGGAAAAACAACAAATAAACCAAATCATGTTGCAGAATTTTCCCAAAATCGTCTCGGTTATAGTTAATATAGTTTCGGTGGGAGTAAAATGGGATATAAAGGCGATTAATCACTGTTTATCAGTCCTCATTTCTGTGCAGGAGATCAGTGAAATTGGGAGCCATAAATCCTGGCTCGGTGACAGGACACTTCGTCTCCATTCGTCCTGGCGCTACAGGTTTATTGTCCTCAAAACCCATTCAGGAGAATGACGGATGAGAGCCTCACGCCGGCTCCCCGCTCTTAACCTCTTCCAGGGTAGATTGGCTCCTCCTCCCGATGGGGGAGGGGGGCTGGCGGGGTCTGCGGCATCGGCCCCTGGCTCCACTTCCTCCTCCAACTGAGGGCTCCCAATTAAACGAAGAGAGCTGGCAATAAAAGTTAGCGCTGGCACAAATGATGGTGTGCAGTAGCTGGTAGGCAAACAATAACTGTGCTTACCTTTCTCCTGTTTTAATGTGCACTAATGTGATTTTAAACTACATAATTTATGCAGAATGGACTCAAACGGCCATGCAGGAACACATGGGTGTGGTGCTGGAAGTGGCAGCCGTGTGAGCGGCTTCTTTGTTAATGGAAATGATTAATTAGACGAGCGTTACAGGGTTTCATATTAGTTTTGATTTTATTGTTCATCAAAACAAACCAGATGCAGGTGTTGGAGTTACGTTGAAACGGAAAAGGAACGATTAAAACGGCTAAGAGAAATCCTCGGAGGCGGATGTGCGTGTTGCACTGTTTAGCTCGTTGCCATGTAATTGGCAAACTTTTCTTCATTACTGGCGCTGGAAGCTTTGGGCGCCGCAGACAGCTGTCACTTAGAGGCGCCGTCGTATGGCCGCCCCCTCAGGCTACCACTCACACTCTTCTCTGCAGCTAATTCCAACAGAGACAGCAGATGAGTGGCTTTTCACTCACCAATTCATATCTTCACTTACTAAGGTGGAGTTTTCTTGAGGACTGGTGGAAATCCAGCAGCTGTGTAAATGACAGAAAGGAAAGGCTAATTGCCGTCTTAATATATGTAGACAGATCCTCTCATTGTTGGAGTGTACTTTAGGGGGATAATTAAGCTCCAGACTCTTGATTAGATTAAGCTGTTTTTGGTCCCCGGTGCGTGGATTAAACGCTGGTGAATCTGAGCAGGAAGTATTAGAGAGCTCAACCTTGTGGAAAATCAGATCTTTCTTTATGGGAGCCGGTTATGACCCCATCATTGGCACGGAGCGGGATTACCCCGGGTCTGACTGGCTCTGCTGGTATTGAGCTCCTCTCAGGTTGACACGGATGACATATGAGGTGCAGCGTGACCCCGCCGCCCTCCAGCACATAACTCATATTTTCCCCGGCGCCCCTCCTGGAAAAGGTGTTTGACTTTGGTGGCTGGAGCCGGCGTGTGCTCCCGCTCGCCGCGCCTGTTGTTGCTTTTCACGCGCCTACCAAGGTGTGACAGTGTCTTTGATTTATGGGTTATTATTGAAGCAGTGTAGCCTATCGCCAACTCATTATGAGTTTACATTCACATACATCACTGCATGCAGATTGCATACAAATTTTCAAAAAAGAAAAGAAGACGCATAATTTATTTTTCTTTGGAGGAAACACCTTAGAACGAGGGTGTATGTGCCCTTTAGCGACTGCATTTTCTGACGTCCACTGCTCCCAAAAAAAAGACTAATTTAAATGTCAAGGTCAGCACTATAAATCACTTTTTGGGGGAAAAGGGGCACCGGTTGGTGCAGCAGCAGTAAACAAAGTGGCCTGCGTGTTAGTGGGTGGGTGCAACGCTGGGCGTCACCTGGCCAAATGAGATGCAAACTTTGAATGTGTGTCTGGACCCACTAATGGAGCATGATGTTAATGGTGGAAGACATTAAACCTGGCTCTGCGTGTTTTTAAAAGCACCACTAATCTGTCTCCTTGTCAGCTTTATTGAAGCAGCGGGGCCGGACTGCAGCGTTGTTCATTACGGTGCTCAGTGGTTGTAACCAGCTGCGGGGTTAACGCCACAAACATTGAGCGTCGCCGACGCTTCTTTCAGATTGGATTCATGCTATTAACGGGCCAACAAGTTCGTACCCTCCGATCTGCCATGAATTCACTCAAAACTCGTCATCGAAATGAGGAAAGAAGAAAAACAGGGTCTCTGCAGGCTTCAACAACTCCAATTTAAGTTTTTTTAAAAATCTTTTGGCTAATTTGAGCTGAACAAATACGTCCAGATTATTCTTCAAAGTGTAACATATTTATTTATGTTAACTAAAATGCTACTTTTTATTCTCTTAATGAATAACTGTCATAATTTAGTTCAAAGATAATTCAGGAGAAAATTGTATATTGGACTCACTTGACTGTTAGCTAGTTACGCCGTCAATGCGCCCTCTAGTGGCTCCTTCATATAATAATAATAATCACATCTTTTATGATTTTAACTGAAGGTGTTATCGGACTGTATCCCTAATTTATTACTCAATCTTTTCTCACGTTTGATTGTTGTACACTGACACATAGATCAGGTCAGGGAAATGCAGTTCAATAGTTTTTGTCTTTACAAAAAGAAAAAAGAAACAAAACCACCGTCTCGGGAAGAATCTATTTTAGCTCACGCTGTGCTTCCGGTGCAGATTCTCCAGCCACAACCAATATGAATTAAATTTAAGAACTGTGTCATGACAGAAAAGTGCAAAAGAAAAATGCATGGACAGATTTTATGTAGTAGTTTGCTATTTTTGCACAGAATGAATCAAACATCATATGGATTAGCAACAGAAGTGAGCCAATGGCGAAGATGAACATCATCCAGCAAACCAATTATACATGCAAAAAAGCTACAGTAGTTATCTAGGTACGACTTTATTGAATGTGGCGTAATTAAAAAGAAGTTATATACAGAGAAAATAAATTTAAAACAAAAAGTAAGCAAAAGAACATTAAAAAATAATTACACGTTCCAAGGAGCTTATTTTTTACACCCTCCCGTCTTTTTATGTTAGCCTAGTTATAATTCTCTTATATTCATATCAATGACTGGAACAACCCATTCATATTTGCATTGAGGAAGAATCAATCATTTTTAAGATAGTGGTAGCCTCAACTGCCCGAATCCCCAGAACTGAGTCAAAGTGTCTGCGTGCGACTCAAACGTTTGGCTGAACAAAAAGTCCTTGAAGGAAAATCAACTACATATAACATATGGGAGTAAATAGTCTTAAATTAGTGCATTTAAGGATAGCTTACTTTTTAAGATATTCTAAGGCCTTGATTTTAGATACAGCTTGAAAAAGTTGAGGCGAGGGTGACGATGGGGCGTTTTCAGAGGATGGAGGATAATGGTGCTGACTGTATTTTGATGGACTCGGTGCAGGAGGGGTGTGTGAGGGAATTACAATTGCAGGAAGAGTGGAGCCCAAGTTAATCATGTCTGTAGATCAGTGTGTTTGTATGCACCTCTGCAGGCTGTAATCAGACAGCCTCCGGACTGATTGAAGGTTAAACGGAGACCTGAAGTTCCCATTAGCTGTCCTCTAATCTTGCCTTGGCCATTTTCTCACATCTGCCTTCACTTTTCACCCCAAGAGATCAGCTGATTGTCGGATCATCCAGTCAGGTTGTCCTGGAATCGCTCCTCTTCAATTTAAATCCATCGGGTCCAAACTGTGTGAAAGCCATGGAGTGAAACTAGTGGTGCAGCATCCATTAGCCGCCCGGACGCCAAGGTTGGCGAAGAACGCGCACGGCAAATGTGGATCCTTGCTGAGTGCGACACAAAGCATCGAGCTGGGGAAGGGGAGATGCTCGATGAGGCGCACCTAGAAAAGATTAAATCTATTGTTTCCTTGTCTTCCACATAATGCATTCTGTCATAGAGAGAGCAGAGCCACACGTCTCTCTCTAATGTATTCTGTCATAAGGTAAGCAATGCCAAGTGGAGGCTTTTCTCTGAAAGTCGTTTTCTCTCCGCAGTAACAGGGTTTCCCTACCCTGCCACAGGCGCTACGGTGGCCTACAGGGGTGCCCACTTGCGGGGACGGGGACGAGCCGTGTACAACACGTTCCGCACAGCTCCGCCTCCGCCACCCATCCCTGCTTACGGAGCGTGAGTCTTTACTCGCTAAACCTCTGAACACATCCACCAGCACTCAACACAGTAACCTCAGTTCACAAATAGAAACATTCACCTCAAGTAATTACATTCAAAATGTTAAAATGTGACAATATTTATTCCATTAAACACAGAGCAATACATTTTGAAGGAGTAGTATTATGTATTATTCATCAAAATAAAGTATCCTTTAATCGCCATGGCAATCATTCAGGTGTTAAAACGCCTGGATGGACCTAGCCCCGCCTTGAAGACGCAGCTCCTCCCCCACTCAGCTCCTTCAGACTAGCCAGCAGCAATTAGCAAACACCTGGTGGAACTGATGAGCTCATTGTAGGAGCTGCTGATCAGAACAACGCTGGTAAAAACATTAATGTTGGTATGACTTCCTGAAGGCGGAGCTTCAGAAAGAGCAGGAGTTTTTAAAAAGACAGAGGCCCAATTTCAAGGCATTAAATTCCAAAATAAACTTTTTTTAAGTCACACTTGGTGTATATAACATTTTTAGAACAACTGGAGGTAACATAGTTACTTGATTATGCTACAAAATGGCACTCTGTCTGTGGAAAACACATAATACCACCACTTTAAGAATTTATTTTTATTTGAAATTGGGCTGACAGAGCAATGCTCCTCACTGAAAAGTAGTTTGTATGATAAGCTCTGCAGATTCACAGTTCCACCAGGTGTTTGCTAGTCTGGAAGAGCTGAGTGGAAATAAGGGTTCCTCAAACACGCATGAAAACATCAAGGCAACAATCCAGGAATGTTTCTGATGAGGGAATAACAGTATAACACGATGCGAAGCTAAAAAAAGATGATACTTAGAAGTAAGAAATATGCAGGTTCTTTTCCAATTGAACTTTTATTAGTATCTGAGTACTTCCGATAAAACCTGAAGATAAAACCTGAAGATAAAACCTCAACTCTGATTCATGCAAAAGGAGCCACAAACAAGATTCCCTTGTTATTGGTCTGATGTCATTTTCTGTCGGCCAGAATCATTAAAATAACCAGAAATAAAGCACATAGTAATACGTTTATGCTAGTTTCAACTTTTCATATCAAATAGTGAAATAAATAAATTAGTTTTTGTATAAGTTTTTGAGACTAAAAGCATAGAGGAGATGTGAGTAAACCTGAGAACCTGCTGGTGAGAGCTGAGATTAGTGGGCCGATCTCAGAGGACCGGTGCTGATGTGCTGCCTCTTATCAGCCGAGGTGTGTGTGGCCGTGGGAGAGGTCTGACGGCGGCCGGCCGGCCCGACGCGAGGGGCCCGGCGCGGCCGCCTATCTGTGATTAGATCAGGATCAGACCAGAAATCCCACGGCCCCTCCCTCCCACTCTCAGGCCCTTTGCTACCACTGGCAGCTGCTTCATTTATACAGCAAAGTCATGTGACAAAGCTGCCTTCTCCTATTGCTTCCTACTGTCCTCCCCTCCTCTCTCCAACAACTGCAGCAACTGGAAAGACAAACAACTTTAGCAGAGCAGAAAATTGGACAGGGATTTGAGATGGTTGCACCTTTCAGTTTAACGTGTCATTCATTATTTGTGGAACGGCGCGCTGCGGCTGCCAGGAACCTGACCTCCCTGGCATGCAGACTAACTCCTCTTTCCTGTCCTCCAACTTCGCAGGGTGGTGTACCAAGATGGCTTCTACGGCGCGGAGATCTATGTAAGTACAGTCGGCTTTTCCTCCTGGCTGAAGCAGACACGAGGCTCAGCCCTGGAGACAAAAACGTGATCTGCTCAGCAGCGCCGCTGCCAAGCCCGCGTCGATTAGGCCTCGCTCTGCCGTGCCAAGAAACCCGACAACAAAATTTAAAACCCCCTCAGCTCCTCCCTCCTCGCTCCCTTCCTGTGATCTCAGACTTTGGCAAAGAGGAGGACCCTGACTCAGTGTCCCGTGTCAAGTTGGGTCATTTAGATTCTTCCTCCGGTGTGGTGCTGGCTCTGAGGGCTTGGCCGGGATATCCCTGCCCGCCCCAGGGGCGTCTGCCCGGGCCGGAGTGGAGCCAGTGGCCCCCATACAACCGTCACCGCCAGGGCGATAAGAGCAGCAGCAGATAAAGCGATTTGCCGTCCCTCTGCACATCGCCCTTCACAGAAGCTGTGGAGATGATGCTGAAATTACCGCACTGCCCCACTCTGACACCAGTCCAAACCTGTGTGTGTGTGTGTGTGTGTGTGTGTGTGTGTGTGCGTGCAGTTCGTCCCTTTGATTTTCCTGCTGCTGAGACAGAGAGATGACAGTGGGCACGGCAGCGGTGACAGCTGCTTCTCACTTTCACCCTGCCGACGCATGGCGGCGGCGGCGTCTGGAATGAAACGCTAAACCCAAGTGATGTATGGCTTACACACCGGCCCGCTTGATAGGACCGTATTTCAACAGCTTTTATTGCGCAGACACCCACCGCCACAGGAGAGAGCGGCGCAGCGAGCGCCTGCTAAGTCATGGCCGCTGTGCTGCAGCATCCAGGAGGCTGAGGCCAAACGCAGTCGGATATCTGGGAAAACTACGTAAAAGTAGTTCAACCTTAGAGATGTAAATCTTTCACTGCCTTTCGATTTGATTCCAATTTTTATATCATGAGGAAAAGACAATGTAAACAAAGAATATTTATTTAAAACAATGTTATAAAGTTCCATATTATATCTTATTCCGTCAGTTTATATTTTAACAAAAATAGGTTTGTGCATAAAATTCTGTAACTTAAATTACCAGTATTAGATTAGCCTAGCTGCGTGGCTTCTTCTTCAATGAAAATTAACAAGAAACCATCAAATATTATTAAATAATAGTATCAAACCATGTAAAACAGTTTGATACAAAATTTTTGAGCATTTTGAACTGATTGAGAATTGCAGGACGATGAATTGTGATTCTCTACAGAATAAATTTTTTCTGCATTTCTGTTCAACCTACAAACGAACCTCCTGGTGCCATGTTTAATTCCTAACAGGAAGTCATGGTTGTTTTGAAGCAATCTGATTGGCTGATAGGTTCTAGCTTAGCGCTACACTGCCCCCTATTGGTTTGGCATGTTCAAAACAGCGCTAAAATGCAGATTTGATCTGAAACAATCCAGTGTTTTGCTTGGGTTGTTGTTTTTATATCGTTAATCATGATAAGAATTTTGATTTATTGTTGTCAGAGTAACAGTGATGTTTAAAAAAACCTAATGTGTCAGTATTTTTACAATTTTCTCCATTTTGTTCAATAGGCATGTCAATAAGTGTGAAAATATGATTAGATGCAGCCCTTTATGTGAACAATGTCTTAAAGAAGCTACTAATCATCAAGTTTATTGTTGTCACAGTACTGTGATGAAACTAAGTCCAGATCGCCAACCCCTACTTCCACGTCCTTCTTCTGCACAGGGTCGCTTTGGGGACGTAAACCGCTGCGGTCACATTTAATTAGTAGCATGAACGACAACGCAAAACAAATTGTATTTCATCAGAAAACCATCAGATTTGAGCATCAGGACCGACTGTGTCCCAAACAATCAGTCAGTGCTGTCAGAAACAGCCCATGCATGCAGCAGGACTGCATGTGCTAATACATATGCATGCTCCTCCATGCAGAAACACGCCGCTGCACACGTACATGATTGTGCTAACACACACCCTCCTTGACAAAATAACAAATGTGCAGCTCTGCTGTGTGCAGGATTTGACAATGTGGTGATTTATTGGCCCCTGTTTGTTGGGGCTGTTGCCGTAATCAGCGCGGTCCCAAGGCAGGCCTGTCCCACAGGAAGTCATCTGCCGTGACTTCCTGTCCCCTTGGAAAACGACGACGGGATCCAGTCGGATCGGGACGAGGACGACCCCTCCCAGTTTAAAAATGAATGAAAACATGCATTATTAAGAGCCACCTATCCGGCGTATGGACACAGACGGGCACACACTCCGGTGGCGCTAATAGAAAAGCAGTGGGAGAACGGCTTCATTTTTCAAAGAGAGTAATAGCAGCACTCCACAATGAGCTCTTTAATTCTTTCCCCACTCTGGCAAATGAATACAGCAGTCCTGACTCCCCGACGCTCCAAATGCCGTCGTCTTGCTTCATTTGTGAGCAGAAGAAGAAGTGGCTGCGGATAAACATCCTCCCCTGAAAACGGGACGGATTTGGGGAGTCGGCTCCTGTTGCTGCTCCTCCACTGGGCTTCTGGTGTCACAATAAGTTGCTCCCCAAATGTGCTGCTTCCTCAGATCATCATTCACTCCCCTAATGCCACGTCCTGCTGCATGCGCCATACATCAAACAGCACCCTCTGGTGTCTCAGAGGGGAGCTGCAGCTCCGAGGTGTGGGCTCAGGACCAGAACACTGTGCAGTGACATTTAAAACTCCCAGCCCGGATTGTTGTTTGCTTGTGTATCTGAATGCTAACCTTTCTCTGAGCAGGTTTGCTTAATCACTAATTAATACTTTGGTATTTTAACAGGGCGGCTATGCAGCATACAGATTTGCCCAACCCACCACCACCGCTGCTTACAGTGACAGGTGAGACTCCCTCCCAGGCAGTAAACACTGCACCAACCATTCAAAGAGTCGTTAAATTATGGACACGGTTCTGATTCAGCTTTGGATCACAAGAATCACTAAAATGTTTTCTGCTGTTTTAGTATCTGCATGCTCTGAGAAATAAAAGCTGCACATTTTCTAGTCTTGGTAAAATCTCAAGTTATTTTGTCAGGAACCTGACAACAAAATTACTGACTACGTTCTCTAACGTTGTTGTGATATTTTAATAATCTCATTATAGCAAAATGTCAGGCTGATTTTAAATAATGGTTTTATTATCTCAAGATAACAAGACTTGAATCTTATTTCATTATCTTGAATAGATGTCTGTTTGTTCAGAGTACAGCTGTCACAACTCAAACTGTTTTTGCTGTAATAATCTCCTATGGGAAATCACATTATATGATTTTCAAATAATTAATATTTTATAGCATGAAATAAGCATTAGATCACCAACCAATCACCAAGAACTCTGGTCCTCTCCTTCACTCATCACCTGTATTAGTTACACCTCTACCTATCGGAGCATTTTAGCGAAAGTAAAGCTGTAATGATTCTCTTGTGAAAGTAAATTTGTTGGTTGTCTCTTTGGCGCTTGCTTTCTGATTGGCTAAACGAGATTACAGTCCAAGACAATCCAGCATGTTGAATATCGGCGCGGTCCCGATGTTCTTCTGACCGGATCACTCTTAACACACGGCAGAAACTTCTCTGAAGATTGTAAGAAGACAAAAACTTGTACACATGAATGAACTCAGTAGAAAATCCTTGGAGGGAACAAAACGCCTTTGTTGCCTGGCAACAAGCCCAAAACCAGAGCGATCTGGAGAAGATTGGACCAAACGCCTGGTGCAGTGCAAACCTGGTCCAAACCTACAGGAAGCCTGACATCTGACAGGTTTCTGAACCAAATATTAAGTTCTACTATAAATAAATCATATAATGTGATATTCCAGATTTTTTGTTGGATTCTGTATCTATTGAGGCATAACCTACGATAAAAATGAATCAATGATTCAGTTAAGTTCATTTAGCACATTTCAGTAACAAGGCAGTGCAAAGTGCTTTACTTCATAAAAACATCAACCGTTGAGAAACCAGCATTACATTTTGCCATCATCCAAAACATCAACACTCATCACATATGTTGGTTAATGTTCCCTTTATTATGGCTTAAGAGTAACTCTAAAAAACAGATGGTTTTTCGTTAGATTTAAAGGAACTCTGTGTTTTGGATGTTTTGCAGCTTTCTGGAAGTTTGTTCCAGATTTGTGGTGCATAGAAGCTGAAAGCTGTTTCTCCATGTTTGGTTCTGGAAGGTTGAAACAACAGCAGCAGATATTTAATGTATTTTTAAAGACCTCTCCATTCATTGGAAGTAAAGAAGCTTGGAAAAAATCAGCGGTTAAACCCAGAGATCAAGACGGTGATGCTGGTTTAACTTCTACAGGTTTTTATCAAAGGTCAAAACAAATATACCAATTTTACACCACCACCATGTCAATACGGCTCAGAAATCCCACCCAAATGTACTGTACTTATAATGATTCTGCATATTACTCACCTTTTTTGATGTAAAGGTCTGGAAATAAATCTTTTCCATGCTCAGAGGCATTGTTGACTGACTTTAAAAGAATCCATGGAGCCCTGTGTCTGTTCTGCATAGAAAGCCGTTGAAGTGACTGATTGAAGACGCATTTCTCTTCATCAGCAGCGGGTGGGAATGATGGGAACATCTATACTACGTTCGACAAGCTATCTTTGGTAACGAGAACTTTACGGACTGAAGCAGAATTGGTTGAAGTGAAGGACTAGCAGAGGTTGGACTTTAGCTTCACGTAATTAGTGTTTTTCTAACAATAAGGAACATATCTACAGGCCAAACGTAGCGGTGATGAATGGTGGATGCTTCATCAGCATTTTACTATAATCTGAAGGTTATTTAGGGTTTCCTGAGGTTTTCTTCCTCTCATTTCATCTTATCCATTAGGCGTGCCGCCGTATTCCTTTTTTCGCTCGGAGCTAAAGAACATGCACGGGGAAAAAAGGCTAACCTTGTTGGACTGGATGAGAAGAGCGGTGATATATGTCGTGACTCTGAGAGTGGGTATATCACTGTGGTATTTATGAATGGCCTCAGGTCTGTGGAGGGAGACGGACCAGCGGCTTCTGAGTGATGTCACTCCGGTTCAGGTGCGCTCCGTTCGGAGAGGCTGCGCTGATTCATTTCGGCCCCTGAAAGCCGTTGTCAGCCGGGATCTGGCCCGGTTTGGGAATCTAATCTGGAAAGGATTGAGCATGTCACTTGTGATAACGTACACCCTGCCGAGAGCCTGAAGATCATATCGATAATGTAAGATTTATCAGGCCTCGCCGAGCGCGGCTCGAATTATGAGCAGCCGTGCTCGGCGGGAGCAGAATTGGACAGCAGCCTTTTTCCCCTCTTTCAGTGATTTAATTCCTGTTCCTGTTGCCCATACCTTTCCCTGAGATTTAATATAATTCGCGCCCAGGTTGTTTGTTGTGCTTTGTTTGTTTGTTTCCGTTTGAATAAGCGGTCATGCCCATTGGATCAATAGGCGTTTGCCTGTATTGTCTCAGCAATACCTTATCGGACTTATCTGTGGAGCTAGGTCACCAGGATTGTGGAAGGCGTGTGAAAGCCTGGTAAAATATGAAACATTTATTATCTGAAAAGCCAACAGTGCTCACAGGCTGTATTACCAAAGCCCCATAAGTAACTGAACAGAGCTCAGGACGGTGAGGGAGGTCTGAACCCCGCAGCGCTCCACCGGGGCTCTGAGGGCTCTGTCACATTGGACCGGCCGTCTGACCTGCTCAGTTGGAGACTCGTTGGTCTTACCGTGTTTCTGGTGCAACACCAGAAGAACCATCCATACAGGACATCTCCGATTAGCTGCTATAGCTGGGCGACATTAGCTAGAATGTTCCAATGCAAGATGAGCAGGAATCTGTCACGAAATATTCCTTAATTCTCATCTGATTTATATAAAATATGCATTAAGTTGAAGATATTTTGATGCGTAAAATATGAATCTAAGTTTGGTTTCTGTCGATTTTCTCAAGATGCAAGTAAAGACTTAACAAATGTATCTTTTATATTGGACAATTTCATTTGACATAAATGCCATTGTAAGAGATGTAATTTGTTAAATATTTTTATCCTATTTGATGGTTGTTGCAAATACTTTGACATTTATTGAACAAATGAGATGCTTAGTCCAGTTTTTATCGTTTAATAAGCTTTTAGTAATAGTAACAGTGGCTGCAGTGCGCTGTAGCAAAAGAAAACAGAAAAACAGGTCAAAACTAGTCATTCTGCTTTTTTATTGCTCCGTGTGTCAACTTTACTCCACACACAGACCTGTCGTCATAGCAACCAACTGACAGCAGCTCCATGGCAAACATTTCCCACAATACAGTCACAGTTTTATGTGTTCAGGCTTAATGGTTATTTTGTGATTATTAATAAGTCGCGTGAACATTAGCAGTGGTTGATTAGCTAATTTTAACACAGACGATAATTATCTGTCAGAGAGTGGGTGTGTGTGGGAGAGTGGGTGTGTGTGGGAGAGTGGGTGTGTGTGGGAGTGTGGGAGAGTGGGTGTGTGTGGGAGAGTGGGTGTGTGTGGGAGAGTGGGTGTGTGTGGGAGAGTGGGTGTTTCGTAAGCAATTCTGCAGCACATCTACATGTTAAAGTTGTCAAAGTCAAGCTAGCATAACCGACCTATTTCTAGCTTCTCCTTTTTTTAATTAAAAAGAAAAGGAAATGTGATAACCTTGAACTTGTTTAGTGGTCGTAATGTTCACATTTAGTAGAAAACACTGTGTCCCCTTTTCTGATTCTTTGCATAATTTTTCTGACTCAATGGCGCCTGTGAGTCACATAACGTTCAAATCCAGTAACCTAGGGCTTCATCAAATAATCACATTTGTTTGTTTTTGAAGATGTCATTATTAGAGCATTTTGATTTTTTTACACCAATGTCATTAGGTTTCCATAGTGATGTTAGAACCACCATCTTGTTTTGTATTTTACAACTTTGAATTCAGGTCAACTCCAGAGTCAGAAATCAAATTTTGTATTTAAAAAATCAGACATTTTATTTCTAAGCCACATCGTCCAGCCTTAGCAGAACCTTCCCCTCCATGTCCTGCTGGACCTAAACAAACGTAGTGACATCGTATGTAGCTCGACGTACCTCATGTACGGCGTGGGAGCTGGAAGTCTTGTTGTTTCCTTTAGGGGCTTTTCCTCTTCCCTTTTTTAACTCCCGGTTGATTCGGTGCCCTCAGTCCTTGGCTGGGTGTGCCTTATCTGCTCCGAGCAGACCCTCATTTGCAAGCAAGCACTGAAAGAGAAAAAAACACACAGAAGCAAAGTAAATAGAGGAATATGTGAAGTCAAATAAATAAATAAATAAATGAGGCAGCCACATCTTGTCCTGTCTTAGAAGGAAATTGGAAGGATTAGTTCCAAACCAGCAGCAATGAAAAGACAAGGGCGTGAGCCCAGTGTGCATCCCGGGTAAACAAGCTCCGGGGGAGAGACCCAGCCCTCCAGCTGCCGCTTTCCTCCCTCTGCTCTTTACCTATTCACTTAATCAAGACGACAGAGCAAAGACAAGCACTATGCACCAACCTTTGAACCTTCCTTTGTGATCTTCCTGGTATAATGCGGGAAGCCCAGGAGGCCGAGGAGGGAAATAACCGATTGTACGCCAGACTTTGAAGAGTTGAGCATGAAACAAGAATGCGTAACTGTTCGTCAATGATAGATCAATGACTGTCTTCTCTGTGCTTCTTGTCATGCAGCTATGGCAGAGTCTATGCAACAGCAGACCCCTACCACCACACGATTGGCCCTGCTGCCACATACAGTGTGGGGACCATGGTAAGTCTCTGAGAGCGCCGCCTCTTCCCGTCTGCACCCCGACTCTGACATCATGACGGTAGCTAGCACACGCTGTACGACAAAGACCAGCGGCTGCAGCCATTCTGGTTTTTATTCACCTATTTTTTAATTTTAATTCTTTTCATTAATTGATTTAGTTTTTGCCATGCTCTCTGGCACACCCTAGTGGAACTGAGCAGTACTGTGAAGCCCCTGGCATGTGGAAGTTGGCTCAGACATTTAGTGCGATAATCGTACGTTCTCACCTCATGCATCATTGGTTTGACTCGAGTTCCTCCTGTAATGAGAATGATTTTTCATTTTTCAAGCTTTTCTGTTTTTATCCGACCTCATTCAACTCGCCGTCGAGCGAGTTGCCTCATCTTTTTGTTTTCATTCAGCCAAACCTCTGAAGGGATGAAGTTCAATTGTTAATGTCTGTTTTTAGCTAGCTTTTGCAGCTACTGTAACATCAAAGATGAAAAGATTTTAAAAAAATAGAAGATCACCTTTTTTTGAAACTGACAGTTTCTCTTTGGTTTTGTTTTATGGCGAGGAGGGGATGGGAGCGGGCTCGCAGGCCAAACCCAGAGATTAAGGGCCATGAGACGCATGCAGCAGCGTGCCGTGGGACATAAACAAGAGAGCGAGACAGAGGGGGGCGGGGAGTCGCCTCGCCCTCCTCTTCTGCCCAGTAGCCTGATCGGAGGCGCGCTCTCTGCTTGAGAAATACCTCAAATTTCCGGCATGCATGCAATTTTTCAACAGCAATAAAAAGAAAAATCTAAAGCTTTAAGTTCCCCGGTGCAGCTGCTAGCTAAAAGCTTTCATTAATTAAGACATTTCTTTCTCCCTCTTCATTTACTTAATTAAAAAAAATGTGCTTGAATGTTTTTTTATTCTTTCTTCTTTTCCCTCCAAATTTCCTTCCATTTTCCTCACTCTAAAAATCGTCCTCTTGATTGAAAGTAGACGACAGGATCTGGCCCCTGAAATGATCAGAGCTAATGTTTGGTGTGTGTTGGGAGCTTGGGAAGCTAACAGAGACCCGAGAGAGAGAGTGTGTGTCTGTCTGTGTGTCTGTATGTGTGTTAAACAAACAGTGAAGCTGCTGGGAGATGCTCTGCACAGAGGCCAATATCTAATAAACTCCTGAGCTAAAGTGAGGAGACCCGTTTGGTTCCTAATTCTTTAATCATATTTGATTAATGCTCCTCCAGCAGAGTGAAGTCATTTTGCATTTAAAAGCTATACAACAATTAGTTCCTCTGAGGTTGGAAACCCTCTTTTCCAGCTTGGAGACGAATCTAATATGGATAAAAGTTTTTGCACAAGCAAGAGGACTCCCTGAAATTAGGCAAAATTAGCCGTTGAAGGCGCCGGCCGCCTTTGGAGTTTCCTAATTGCAACAGAACCACATAGAGATGAGAGGAGGGACTGTGTGCGTGCGTGCATGTGCAGGTGTGCATGCATAGGCCCACTTGCATGCTTTATGTGTGTCTGCCCTAGATATCCTGAGCATGGTGCTAAATCTAAGGGCTAATATCCTGTGGTGGTTTGCCCCTCCAGAAAGGTGCAGGCCCCTCTGCAGACATGAAAAGGAGCCGTGATTAAAACTCTCAACTCCTTCTGCTTCCCTCTAATTTACAGCCCTGCAAGGACTGACTTCTCCAGCAGAAAAATATACTTATTTCTTTTATTTTAATTAAAGGAACTATTAAATCTGGGATTAGTGTTTCTATGACTTTCATTTAAGAAAGTGCTCTTTTTTTTTTCTTTGCTCCCACAGATTATAAATTACTTCGGCTAAGCTCTGAGTCCACCAATCTACTTCGGCTCCTGCTGACCCTGTTCCTAACACACACTCAGAGAGCATCAAGTCAGGCAATCAATTCAGCAAAACAATTATCGGCTTAAATATATCAAACTATCAATCTGCCTGCTGACCGTTCCCATTCGGAAAGTTGCTCCAACATGGAAAGTCAATAAGTTTAAAGGAAGGAAATTTGCAGAGAAAGAGAATCCAACTAAAGCTGTCACCTGAATACTGATTGGTACTTTTTCATCTTTGATGTTGCAGGCTAGCCTATACAGAGGAGGGTACAGTCGCTTCACTCCCTACTAAAAGAAAGAAAAAAAGCGAGAAAAGACAGAGAGACATTACCCCAAACAAAAAAAAAAACTATCTTTAGAAGGAAAAAAAAGTCAAACACGTAACAAGCGAACAGCCGGTCCTTGGTGGAGAGCTAAATCAAACAAAAAGCTTCCAGGTCCACATGCTGAGCCCCTCCCCTGACACCCTCTACAACAACCTCTTTGATGTCATCATTGGTCTGCTCTTGTTTTGTATTCATTTTGTGCTTCTGGTTTTCTTTTGGAAACTTTTATGCACATGTGCATTATCTTGATTGCTGTATATGGGTGCTGTGTCACCATAACCAATGTGAGCCTACTGCAGCACGCATGGTGCATGCTCAGAGGTGTGTGTATGCAGCCGCTGTCATCTGACTGAGAATACACCGGGTTGTTTCTGTCTCACACACAAGCAGAAATCAGGTCAACGCTCGTGATTCAATCCACTTCTTAACAGAAATGAAGCTAACTGAACCGAACCTGGTGATTCTTAGCTCAAAGACAGCGCTGCTCTGACTGCTTTGGTTTTTTTTATTCCTTTTTTAACCTTAGAGTGTCCTACTGTTGTGCACTTGCAGTGGAGCCTTACAAGCTGTACAATGTGGTATGACAGCATGCAGAGTGAAGGGTCATGAAGGTCAGATTTCTGTTTTGGGACTCGCAGCGCTCACATGGTGGCCCCGTCTGCTGCAAATCGCCGTACATGTAGCTATTCTGCAGCAGCGAGTGTTTTAGGGGAATAACGCTGGCGGGTTGCGTTCAGGAACAGCACGGAAAGCAAAGAAGGAGCATCAGCGTTGCCCGGCGGCAGCGTGGATTCCCGTCTCGGCTAGTGCTCGCTGGTTTTTCTAATACTTTGTGGAAGTGATTGGTGTTGAAACCAAACCAAATGAAGCGTGTACTTTGTGTTGTTTTTTTCCTTTTGTTTGGTAAACGTCTCCTAAACACTCGTACCAGAAGAGATGGAGTTCTCCTGAACGTGTCGCTAAACTTAAAGCAGCAAAGCATGCAGGAGCAGAATCTCTGTTTTATTAAATAAAACCCATGAAAAATCAGTAGAGACTGTAGCCTGTAAATAAGATTTATTACACGACTGTTGTAATGGATTACTGTAGAGAAATTAGATTAGCGGATCGACACAAGTTGCTTTAAGAACTTTGCTTGCTCCTGTTATTGCATATTGAGCTTCTCTGGTTTTTTGATTTTCATTAGAGCGAAACCGGCACTTTGAAGACGTCGCCTTTGACTCTGGAGAATCAAGATAAGAATCCTGCGCTGTTTCTCCTCCCTTCAGCGGCTGAATGAGCCAACTGGTCGGTGGCGTTAGCGTCGCAGTTTGCAGGCAGTTCCTCCCCTTAAACCGCCGTCTGAGAGCGAATTAGCTGCATGGGGGCTGAGCTTGCAGCAGACTCGGCCACATATCCTCACTATTAACATCAAGTCGCACACGCACAGTAAAGACACGGCGCAGAGGAGGGGCGAACCCTCCGCCAGTCACTGGGATCTTTTCTTTAAGCATTGCACAAAATGTTTTACCTCAGGATAAGCTAACTAAAGTTCACAAACTAAGATCCAGAGCTGCTCACTCCTCAGCATTCAGGACAATTGTTTTCTTCCGCAACCAGCACGCTCCACCTCTACGGAGCCGAGATGTTCTTATTATTTTCTGTTAGAGACCCCAGGAGAGAACGATAAAATAAGACTGTACTGTTCTGAGCTACAGCTTCTGTAATATATAGATAGACATTTACTGTATAAGGCATTTTACACAGGAAGATATAACCCAAAAGCACCCAGGCGTTAGGAGACATAGAGCTAGTCCACATCCAGTCATTGGCTTCTACTTGTGCTACGTGATTTAAAGGAAATCTCTGTGTAGCTACTGTTAGCTGGTTTCAGTGCAGCTATGGGAAAAATCAAAGCTATTGCCAATAATATTTACTTTACATGTACTCACACAAGTGTTTGTGATCTCAAAAAATGTCTGTTGCACTTTGTTTTGTTTTTTTATTTCTTTGAGATGTAACATATTTATGAAATCTCTCATATACAGCTAGTCATGTTTAGTCAAAATGTTAAAATGACAGAGTAATGTTGTATATCAGAAAAAAAAGAAAATTATCTCATTATCTCATGAGTCAAAGAAGATCTTTATGTGGATATAAAAGAGAAAAAAACATTGTTCTTCCTTTTCTATGCTAGTGTGAATGCCCCCCTCCATTCAGGGGTTTTATAAGGAGCAAAACAAACTTTGAGAATTATTTTTAGCAAACAGGAGAGTTTCATGAGTGGGTGTTCAGTCAGTGGCCACCATTAGCAAGCTAGCCTGGAATGAAACCCACCTTTTTTTCTGTTTTTCTGATCTGAATGTGTGTGCCTATGATGTGCTATATAGATATAAAATATATATGAATATGCATCAGAATGTTTGACTGTGATGGAGGAAGGAAACAAACAGGAAGAGAGTGTGACTTCACTCAGAGTCCCTGGAATAACATCACCACGTCTCCAACAAAATTATCTTTACATTTTCATCAACTGGAGAGAATATAATGTTATTACAACATCTACAGAAGGATGATAAACATTTTCTTTTCCATCTCCTTCATAAATAAGAAAAATTGAACTCTGTTTTTCATATTTAGCCCTTAGATAAAAAGCTTCTGTTGATCAATAACCGTTTACAGAATCATTTTCTAAACTTTGACTGTTTAGAAAATGTGAAAAGTTGCTAAATCTTTGTAGTGATTTTCTTGTCTGACATTAGCTTTTTTAAATAACATTTTCTCACATAAAATAAAAACGATTTATAAAGTAGCAAGTTATCTGTTGTATCTCTAGACGTAAAGAAATGTTTTCTGTAAATAGATATTTGTAGAGTATTTGAACCTTCTCGGCAGCCTCATATAAAAAAGTTTTCTGGTTTCGCAAACATTTCTGATAACCATTTAATCAGTCCAAGTCAGATTCAATTTAGCTTGTTTTTCTCTGCTTGGTCCAAACCTTTTGTCACCTGGGCCAAAGTCAAGACTACAGGCCAAAAAACACTTTGTTTTACCAGCTCAAAAATAAACTAAGCATCCACTATGGTAATGAAATACATAAAGTAGTCAGATATGTTGTTAGAAAGGTATGTGTAAAATATTAAAGATCCAAAACCTATAATGGGTTTTGCAAATTTAACAAAATTTCTAGGTATCAATTGCAAACAATAGGTCAAAATTTAGACATTTCCGGCCAATAAAATCAGTTTTGAAGTTTAATAAATTAATTAAAAGCAGATTTGGGTGCAGCTTTAGCGTAAAAGTGATGTGGAACTTGCAAGAGAAAACAAAAAGCCTGGTTACTTAAAGGCAAATAACTGGTGATGTTGCCAATATTTTAATTTGGAAGGAGATTTTACTTGTGATCATTTTGCCCCAATTAAAAATAGAAAATCAATCCTGCTTTAAGATAAAGGCACCAACAGAAATAAACAGATTTAACTTCATAAAGCTCCATTTCTGTCTGAATCTGGACCAAACAGAACGTTTTGATTGCAGGAACATGTCTCATATTTTGGCACCCAGGCAGTATTCTGTATTGCTACAACCTTCACAGTGTAAGAGGAAAAATGGCTGAGTTCATTCATCAGTCTAATTACCAGAGGAGCTGACAAAGAGCAAACTCTACCCTCCAACATGAAGGAGGAATTTATCACAGCAGCTGCTGCTGTGCATCGTTGAAGTTGTCCATCAAGCATCCACTACTTTTAATATCAAAAGTACAAAATCAGTATTATTTGCAGTCAAATATTAAAGTCAGAATGATGACTAAGGCTGTGTTTAAATGACTCAGCTTTTCATTCTGGCTCTGCATTCAGAGTAAATTTTCATGGAAACTTAGATTTGTTGCTCTGGTAATTTTAAAAGGAGCTTAATTAGTTTGGAGATGTTTTATTCTGTAAATAGATTACGGCTTTAATAATAGTTTGTCCCAATGACTTGTGGTTCATACTGCTGAAATGGACTTTTTAATCCATTACGGTCATCAGAGTGTGGTGATACACTAATTCGCTTTTGGTAATTACACTGAATGTTAAAGCATTAGCATATGCGATGCAATTAAGAGGAAATGGAGATGTGTTTGTGAATGTAAGTTATCCCGACAAACATCCCGCTGCGAGGGAAACGTTTTCCTTTTTTCCACTGATGTGATGTTATTTCCGGGACGAGTGGGTCGTCGTCAGGAGCCGCTCCTAACAGTCTGCACGGGTTTGTCAACAGTTTACAGAAAAAGTTCAAATTAGCTGTTTCAATGTCAGCTTATCAAGGCTTAAATGTTATAGATATAATATTAATTAGCATTCTATAGTGTAAAGATCTAATGCATTTTATCATGCTTACAGTAAGTCAAATGTGAATTTATAGTACAAAGACTCTAACTTTTAGGTTTGTTTGCTTTTGTTGTACTTTATAACCAGCTTAATATGCAACCAGTCCTCTATTTGATCCACCTGTTTACACTTATTAATAGTAGTACTGAGCTATGTTTACATACGAGAAGAAAATACTCTTTATGCATCGTTTATATTTACAAGTATTCACTAAGCCCTGATAAGCTGGCAGGTGAGTTTATTAATCCACCTAAAAATATTTGTATAAAAGAAAACCAAGCAAAAAAGTTGCAGCACCTGTAAATACATTTAAATGTATATACACACAAACTATATCATGATTCTCTGAGTAACTGTTTTATATGTATTCCTATATGAAGTGGGGTTATATGTGTATTTTCAACTTAGCTCAACCTGTTCTTGAACTCTATGTAATTTCTATAATGAGAATATATTGTCTGAAAGGTGTAAAGTAATTTTCTTTGAGATTAATTTCTTAGGTAAAAGGTTTACTATAATGAAACTTTTAGTTATTCTTTAGATCTTTCTGTTGTCAGTATGTGACATATAAGTAACCACTGATTGTTTTCTGAGTGTCAGAATAAAGCAGTTATAAGAACATTATGTCTGCCTTCACACATTGATGTTTGTTTTCAAGAAAAACTCGATTTGGGGTGAATTTTCTTTTTCTTTGCTTTTCTGTTTCAGTTTTTCTCAGAAAGAAAAAATATTCATGCCTGGATGCGTCTGGCCATGCAGATACTGATAAATGTGGTTTCATTAAGAGCTTTAAATAGTTCCTTACAATTATTTTTTAATGTTTCAGAAACATAGCAAATTCAGCAGCATTTTGTTCTGTATTTTAATACATAACTTTATTCAGAAACCAGAAATGAATCATGCAACAAACTGAACTGAGTGGGAGAAACATGTCATCCTCCAGCAAATCAACAACAACCCAGACAAACAGGAAGCTGTAAATGTCCCAGCCCTGACTAACTTCTCATATGGAGAAACCTTCTTCTAATTGAAAAATAATATGTTTATGTCTTCATGATTAGCAGAAACACTTAGTAATTCTCCAATATCATCAGCATAAAGAAAGTCTGGAGCCTCTTTCTCAATAGAAGCTCATGTTTTCACTCTTACCGCCATTTTGTTTTAGTGTCAAAGTTTTCAGCACGGCAGAGTGAAAAAGGGAAAGCATAGAAAACATTAATGGTTTCTATGGTTTCAAGTGAGCCACAGAATATTTCCTACCAACCAAGAGTCGGTTCGTACGCCCTGTCACTACCAATGATTTAAATTTCTATCCTACAGTACTCATAACTGCCTATTTTAATAGTTCAGATGCAAATGATATCTTAATATAAATCAATACGCACAGTGGAAATCAGCTTCTCTACAGGCTTCCTTATCTCTGCTCCAGCAAATCAACACCAAGGAAACTGAATGGTGCTCTTGGATTGGCTGCTTTTGAAATGCCAGCCAATCGCGTGTCAAGCAGCGTTGTTGACGTGTTTCAGCTTCTCACGCTGCATTTTCTTTCAAATATTTTACATCTGAAAAATTCTGTGAATACTGAACAGCAAATATTAGTGAATTATCAAATAAAGATTACGGCATTTTAAAATCACATTGTGTTTTTATTGGAAACTCCAGACTAAATGAAGATTTAAAGGAAATGGACGATGAACCACCACCTATTCATAATTCAGTATTCATGGATTTTACCAATTATTTGTGGAATTTTTCGTAAAACGAAAACATTCAGAAGAAGAAGAAGTTTGGGAAGCTGAAATACAAAGGTACAACGATACTTGACTCACCATTGGTTGGCGTTTCTCAAAACGTTAAGTCCATTCATTTTCCTTTGTGCTGATTGGCTCAATCCCCAAGAATACACTTAAGGAAGACTGTCAACGTTAGCTGCTGCAGTATTTCCCAGATGGGTTCAATTCAATTCAAAAATACATTATTGGTCACAAGTTGTAACATGTAAAAGTATATTTGATGTTTTAACTAATAACAAACAGTTATAAGTGTTTCTAGAGGTTTCAAGTGTTTGTGCCAAAAAATTCCAGAAATTAATATGGATTAACACATGGCTGGTATGACAACCACAACAGGAAGCACCCATATAAGAAAGCTAGTGGGTCTACTTGAACTAGGCCGCTACATCATTTGGTTTCAGAGCCATTAGTTCTAACCGAATTGAACTGAATTGTGACCGAAATGCAATCATTAACCATTGTTAATGATGCAGTTGATATATTTACCTCCGAATTGCTATAATGTTTATTAATTAGCATAAAATGACGCTTAAAAAGTAAAGAAAATGTGATAAATTTCTCCAAGCTATACAGGATAAGGCAGCTCTATGCTTTAGTAACGATGAACAGAGACGTTTAATGGCTGCTGAACAACTTAATGATTAGGTATAAAAAGTTATTAGTGACTATAAATTAATAAAACAAAGGGAAAATACCGCAGCCTCCTTCTAGAACGGTATCTGGATGGCTCAGACCCACCGGGTTTTAGCAGATTTCATAAAGAAGCACAGACTCTAACACCTGAACTAACCCTCTCCTGAATCCTTCAAGTCTGCGTGTGATTAATATATTTGTGTCTGCAGTCCTTCCAGGACCAGGCAGCCTGTCAGAGAGGACTATATGTAGCTCCAGCGCCATTGTGCTCCCTCCCTGCTGAGTTGTAAGACTGCGTGTGGATATTTTTGTATGGCAGCTCCCAAGTGAGCGCGCAGTAAATCTGAGGTATGGAGCGGAGAGCGGCGGGGAAACGCTGGGCCAGTCCTCTATAAGAACAGAGAGATGGATGGATGCTGACTGAGCACGACACTTTACTGTTTGTCTCTCCGGATTGGAAGTTGGACTACAAAGCCATTTCCAAATCAACGCCTCATCTTCTTTCATTCCCACATTTCTTTATCAGAAACTCCACTGAGCTGCTGAAGATCAGTGCGAATTAGTGAGCATCTGTCATGACGAGGGTCCTGGGACGGCCCCCTCACACCACGCCCGCTCTCCTCCGCCTCCATCCAGCCCCATTACGCCAACACTTCTCACTGCGCTCCGCCAAAGTGCCGATCTCCACATGTATGATTACAGCTGACTCTGATCTTTATTCTGGCGAGAGCAGCACCAGCAGCGGCTTCTTTTATGCTGCATTACAAAAGATGTTTTCTCTCCAAACTTTAAAGTTCATGTCAGGTGTTACGACTCTGTGCTCAAACCTCATCCTCAACTTTCCTCCTTGTAAAATTGTATATTTATATCTGTTTGTACGTTTGTTGCATGTTTTGCCATGTTGAAAACTGGCACATCTATCACAGTGAGTCATGACTTTCTGTGTATTTACCAGTTTTCCCTGCTTCTCTCCCCTGTTTCTAGTAAATACAAAACGAAGAGCTGTACTCAGTATTGATGGACATCACAGATGAAAACAACGACGAGAGGAGAACTAGCTTTAAGAAAATAACACAAGAAGAAGAAGACGAGAAGGAGTCCCTCTACTGAGGCTGGCGAGGGAAGACGGGAGGCGTACAAAGTGGCGCCGCGGCAGTGGTGTCAAACCAGCCACAAACTTGACAGATGGAGTGAGCCAGTTTCCACCAGGGACCACCTTTTTGCCGGGTAGAAAAAAAAAAGACAGAGAGAGAAGGAAGTGTCCCGTTATTATAAAACATTTTATTTTTCTATACTTTTGTGATTTACAATGGTAAAAAAAAACAAAAAACGTGTGTATAAAGCAGTATATATGTACAAATCTGTTTTTATGTTTTTTGGTAAGGGAGATGAACAGTTGGCCCTTGATGCTGATTCTGTGGTATGCAGGAAGGAGGAGGGAGGATGACCTCCCCGCCCCCCGCCTCCTCTCTCTATGGCACACTGCTCTGTCACCGAGGTCGTGTAAAAAAAAAATACAACTAAAAACAAGAAACGAAAGAAAAAAACAAAAGGTGGCAGGGAGAGCTCGGCATCCAGGCAGATGCACTTTCTACGCTGTACTTCCTGTGGGCGGAGTCTCGTGGCTCCACCCTCTTCCTTCCTTCCTTTTTGGGCCGATGAAGATGACGCCGCCGCTTCCTGCTTGTCGTGGCGTCGTCGGCCCGCAGCGCCTACTGTTAGCAGCGTCCCCCGTGGATACTGTCGTGATGTCACTTCCTATTTGGCAGCACCATTGGGCATCCCCGCCCTCCCCAATGGGCAGAGTCACTGGTTTACAGCTTTGGGGAGTGGGGGGGGTGAGCCACGGCGGGACGGTGACACGGTACACAGCCGAGCCTCCCCGTCTGCCCCTCTCCACGCCCCAGCAGAGGTCACTGACTTAAGGACTACTTAGAGAAAAATGGCGCCAAAGCCGCTGACTTTATCCACCTGCCAGACTCCGAGCCCAAGCCTTTGTGTCACTCTGCACCGACGGATGAACTGTCAGACCAACACGAAAACAAGGTGCGTACAACTACCAAGGATGCACGTTCCCATCCGACGAGAATAACTCATCACCATCCATGTAACAAATTGAATTATAATCGAGTAATCCCATTGTACTACATCAGCAGGTGCATAACCAAAACACAAGCCTGAGGCATATAGACTGTGTCGCTAGATAAAACATTATAGAAATACAGTAGTGCCCATCCAACAGTATCAAGGAACGAGGGCTGAAATATGTGATTTCTTTTGTCAATGTATTCTGAGAATATTTGTTGTTTTTTTTTCAGCACTCAAAACTTTTGAACAGAAAAAAAAGTTTTAATTTTGTGAAAGCAGAACCTTAATTCTTTATATCAGGAGAGTCACTGTAAACGTGTTTAATCAAGAATGTCGGTTCAGTTTTTGAATGTATTTTAATGTCTAGGGTGTCCGATGAGTATGTATTCTTTTTTTCTGTATATAAATATATATACATATCTATTATATGGGCTGTGGTGATGTCAGGGAATAGAGGGGGTGGCAGGAAAGCCTCCGGCCCCCCGAGCATAGTTATCAGAACCCCCTCCAACTAAATATGTCCCTGATATTTATTGTAACATGTGATCATGTGCTATATGACTGAAAGTGTGACGGTGATAGTGTGAACTGATCTCCCCTGAGTCCCACCCGTACCACCAACACACGCACTGTGCAGATTCTCGCAGACCAACAGCACACGCTGGATTCCCACCATCGTCAGAGCAAAGCGTCACATCCCGCCTCCTCACCGACCCGCCAGCCCTTCAGAGACAACGGTTTACATCTGCAGTTACTCTGACCCCTCACTGGAGCTGCAAAGACTTCCTAATTAGAGCAAGGTGTAGTAAAAAGTTTATGAATATTGATTTCTCTTTCTTACTTGAACCAAAGTGTGATTTGAAGGCGCAGGCTCAGTGCTCTTTGATCAGGAGACAGCGGGACTCTGGGATGACGGCGGAGCCTGGATGCGAATCGACGTGACCCAGATTTCATTCAGTCACGGCTGCAGAGGAAGCGCTCGCTCTTCAGCCGCTTTAACGAGCTGCGCTGAAGGAGGCCAGCTCGCAGCTTCCTGTGGCGGCCTTGGTTTACGAAGCACCGGTCTCACGCTGACCCGGTGGGCGGGCAGCCGCTTGGTTTTACTGCATATTGGATATAATCTGCTGGCCCTGAGAAGAAACTTTTTACTTTCTTTTTTTAAATCAGAGGTGAGCAGGTTTGGGTGAAGCACAACTTAGTTTGAGAGTTCAGGGTATGCTACTTGGATAGTGGTGGTTTGTGAAGAGGGAAAGAAAAGATTAAGCTTCTGACTTCCTGTACAAAACTACACAGTGTACTGTTAATATTCTGTACAGTAAATCTCACCTCACACTTCTTGATTAACTTCATCTTCTTTCAGGTTAAAAATAACAACAAAAAAAAGACTTGTTCTGAATCAGGGCTCCTACCCACGCGACCTCTGCTCATCTGTAGACAGCCTCCCATATATTACAGAGTATCTATATCATGGCAACTAACTGTTGTGAAGTCTAATTGGGGTAAAGTCGGTCATTTGTTTTCCCATACAGCTTTCATCTGCAGATTTAGCATCTTCATACCTGTTGGTTTGTTTCTGAGAGTCAACTGATTGTTCTGGCCTACTTTCAGCTCCACAGACTGGAGGTGGGTCAGGAAACTCAGGAGCAGGTTGGAGTTTTAGTTTGCTGGGAACTTCCAGGGAGCCAGAGATAAAGAGCCACAGTTCGTTTCCTCCTCCTTTTCGTCACATAGTTGGAGTTCGTCCACTGAATTATCTATGCATACTGCAACAAAAACACTTGATGTCATGTGTGATGGGCACATTTTCTGAGAGAACACTGTTGTGTACTTATTCTAGTTAGCTACTAGCAGATCAAATCTGACGGGATGACGCTGGTATTATTACATGTTTTAGTTTTGTCAACAAATCTTGAGAAAAAGTGAAAAAAATGTGTGTGTCTCAGTATCTGACTTAGTTATACTGTTTTTACAAACGAAAAAAAAAAAAACTAAACAAAAAAGTGTAGTTTTTAGCAAATGTTACTCAAATAGTAAGTGAAGTCCTTGGGGACTATTTTCAGCAGCGGATGAATTCACAAAAGGTGCTGTTGTGAGTATTTGTGGCAGCAGATGTGGACATTTCACTTCCTGCAGCAGCATTGGTGTGTTTTTCTTTAGGGGGAACCATGAAGCTCTGTGTATCTGTTTGGGTTTGACCTTTTTAAACCGTGTTTTTATTTCTTTTGTTTCAAATCAAAGGACGTAGCATTACTTTGGAACAGTGATGCAAAAAAACAAACAAAAAAAGCATGTCAGAGATCAAGCTGCCTCTTCTTTAGTTTATGCAAACCAAAAAAAAAGTTTGAGGTCTAAGAATAGCAACATTTGCAGTAACTTGTGCAAAACAAATGAACCGATCTTGATTTGTTTCTCGTATTAACTGTTGTAGACGTAGGAATAGAAAATAGGGGCTGTGTGCAATGTTGCCATTCTGCGTATTCTCCTGATGTTTACCTACTGCTCATTCTGATCCACAGTTCACAGCGAAGACAAAGAGAAAACACCCAACCAATGACACTCCTACCACAGCACTCGTTTCAGACGTATATGCAGCTTTGCAGCTAACTTTAAAGTGCAGGTTTTGTAAAAAATAAAAAAGCAAATAAAACTCCTTTTAGAGTTGTGATGGAGAGTCCCATCCTGCTTACAGGTTACTACAGCTCTTAATGCATGAAGGTATTTTGTTATATTTTTTCCATTTACCTGCTACGGCTCTCATGAGCTGGTTGACAGTGTGTAGCTGCCACAGCCTCATGCGAGCTGCAGTTGAAAACCAAGAAAAAAAATGTATAAAAGATGAATTTTATTGCCTTAGAATTTTTATCCAGTTGATATGAGAAATACTAAATAGATTTTAAACGTTTTAATGGAAGTAGTTAGATGTTAGTGTTGGAGCAGCAGTGGTGAGGTTTCCATCCTGTTTTTAACCTTTAGGGCCGTTTTGTTCCCGCTGTGGTTGTTTGTCTCTGCTCGCTGGCCAACGCAGTGAAAAACAAAAAAAGGCAGAGCTAAAACTCCAGCCTGCGCCGTAGCGTAGCGGTGGGATGGAGCGAGGGGGGGTGGGCGTACGTCGACCCTCCCTTCCTTCCTTCAGATGCCTTTATGTTTTAAAAAACTGGTCCTGATCTTCCTGAGCACAACTGCTTGAGCTGTGACACTCGCAGGATGCCCCTCGCTTCCATCGGACCCCGTATAGCTACCCCCCAAACCCCAGCCTTCCAGTATGTGAGTCGACTGGCCCCTTTTGTATTCCTGGTGTTCTGTACATAATAACCTTCACCCCAACTGGTCTCTTACTTCCTTCAGCTGTCCTTTCAGGGGGAAAAGAACAAAAAAAAAATACGTCAAAAAGAAAAAAAAGACCATCCTCTGACTCCCCAAATCTTGTATTTTGTTCTAATGATGACAAAATTTATTTATAAGGGATTTTTTAAACTCTCTCTTTCTCCTTTTTGTAAATGTTCCAGTTAAATAATGTTTAAAAATGTTAAAAAATTAAATGGATATATTGAAGGGTTAAAAAATGTCTCTAGAAGTCCCTGCCCCCTCCTCTGGCTCTGTACTCTGAACTTTGTGTTTTCGTTTTTTCTCTTTCTGTATGCTTCTCTTTACGTGCTTCAGATGAAGAGTTCTATTTATTATGACATTAACGTTATTATAATTATGACTAATTATTAATATTATCATCCTCATCATCCTCATTATTATCATTAATAAACTTGTCTACTTCAGCTGCGGAGTCTCCGGGTTGTTTGTGGTGAGTGATGGCGAACCGTTCGCGCGCAGTGGACTGGGACTCGACGTACCGCACGAATCCCACCGCACAACCGAGCCGAGACGCCGCACGAGATGAGGCAGCTGGAAATGGGCGGGGCTTCTTCCTACAGCCATTTGTCTTGCAATAACCCCTTGTGGGGCTGCAAGATGGAGAGCACCCGTCTGTCACGGAGACCAGCGTTTACCTGAGCAGCTCTGCCTCTGAAAGTGGAAAAACACAGACGCTGGTCTTTCAGGGGCGGACAGAGAAGAAAATACCAGAAAATGTAAATATTACAGAAGATGAGTCGGCGTCCATCACTGTTGGCTTTAATCCTCTGAGCTTCTGCCAACAGTAAGATGAGACGTTTCTGCTGGAGATCCGGTGTTGTTTGTATTTCTGCTGCACCACGTCAACATTTACACACTGAGACCTCTACAGGCCTCATTCCAGCAGGCGTGTCATGTCTTCCTTTTTTTAAATGTCACATCTTCCTTTAAAGGCCATTAGATTTTACCAATCCAAAATTCAGTTGTCTGTTTCCTTAAGGCATCTTCATTTCCAAGTGAAAATCAGGGATTCAGAGGGAGACCAGTTTGGTTGGTCATGCATCTGAAAATTCCTTGAGAGCCATCGTGTTTTCTTGTTTCCTAAAATTTTCCATTATTGTTCTTTTTCCCAAACTCCTGGAAGAACAATCAGAGATGGAAAATTCACTCGAGACAGATTTTACATTTCAATTAAAATCTTATTAGAGGAGCAAAAACACAGACTAATGATAGGTTTTCTCCTTTTTTATTTAAATAATTCCTGATTCAAATCTCTTTGTTTTCTCCTGTATTCCTATACTTCCTTACTAAAGCTGTGCAATATATCATCATCACAATATCAGCAGATGATATTGTTTCGCTCAAACCTGAGCAATTCATGCAACTAGTTTCTCCAAAAAGGAGGCGTCTTGAAGCTATCATTACCAACAAAGGCTTGTGTAAGTATTCAATAAATAGCTGTATGTGTTTTTAATACTTCTTCCTTGAGTCTTTTCACATCAATACACACTTCATTTATGAACTTATTTGTTTTGGTTTCTTTCTGTGAATTGATTACTTGGGTGTTACCAACAGCTGGTGAAAATCTTATGTCAATTGCACATTTAGAAATATGTTTACTATGAAAAGTTGATACTTATGTTTCCCGCTGTGTAAATTGAATTGAGGTTATATTGGTATAGTGCTTTAGTTTTAGAGAAACTAATGTTTATGACTGGGGCTTTAGGGTTAGTGCAGCTCATGTTCTAGTTAGTGATGCTCTGCCATAACCGGATCATCTGGATAAAAACTCATTGAAAGTAAAAAAAACTCTTTTTCAATGGATTGAAATGTGTTGCACTGCATAACTCTCAGTGGTTGCATGTTATGTTTTTAAATTAAAGCACTTTAAGACCTTTCAATAACTCAACCTTTATTGTACAATTCTACTTCAAAAAAATAACTTAATGTTTACCAGATTACATAATTTACAAGTCAATACTGCTGTTATGGAGAGTGATTAGGAAAAAATGTAAAGCTATAAAAATGTGCCATTAAATGCAATGAGTTCCAAAATTTGGGTGAACCTAAGGAAAAACGTCAATTTGAATTCATTTGCTGCATTTATTCCTTGTTTATGTAAATTTTATTCTTCATTAAATCTTGACCTGCATCTAAAAACACAGAACAAGTAATTTGAGGTGTATTTCTAATAAATCTTATCAGACCGGTTTCTGTAAATATTACTACATACAGATGATATTCTGTACTGTAGGAGAAGCTAATTGTGGGACAGTTTCAGTGTTTTTAGACAGTCAGAAGATAAATTGATAAAGTTGGGTCTGAAGGCCCACAGGAAGGAAATGCTGGAGGCCAGATTCCCCTCCTTGGTAAAGCCATCATCATTCAAATCAAATTAAAAACTGTTTTACGTTTCTGAATAAATTAGATAAATATGAAGCTTTGATGGAGAGAACGCAAAAATGATCCCCAGCTCTTGGAAACAAACAGTGGTGATCTGATCTCCCAGCAGCAGCTACTTCTGTGTCTGCTGCCAGATGGCCAACACAGCGAACAGGTTGTGGTCCGGCCATTTTAGGATCATTTCCAGGTTTGTCTTAATAATTACTTTGTTTTCACCACACCTGAATGACCGGAAAACATTCCCAAAACCAGACAAATGACAGATCCACCTTAAATGACTCCACCACCTGATTAATAGTTACTAAGCCAACTAATTCAGTCCTTTGTTGCACAGATTTCACGTAAAAGAAAATAACTCAATTCTCATCAGAGCAAAAAGATATAAAAAATATTTACAGGCAATTAAAATAAAATAGCCAAAATTATTAACTTACTTCTGAGACTTTCTTGAATAAACAGATTTGTTTACACTTAACTTTAAAACCATGTTGCATCAGACTCCAAATACCAAGAGTTCTGGATGAAACAATGATTGTTCTTAATATTGAAATGATGAAAATAAATGTGCTTATTGCAAAGAACAATTTTGGAAAAAAAAAGGAACTGAAGTTTTTCAATAAGAGGTTTTTGAAGCAAGTCACATAATCAGCAGCCGGATGTCACTACTGACGAAAAGGACAAAGAAGACAGGAAGTGGTAGGACGATGATGGTTTGTTTTTGTTTTCGGACAACCTGCAGCAATCTTCACACAGCTCAGAAAACGTTGTATCATTCCAACCTGTTGAATCCAGAGCTCGTCAGTAAAATGGGCGACTACAGTTTTCCAAAACGCCGTGTACGTAGCCGCTCTCCAGTAGGCGGGGCTTCCCGCGCCAACACCTGAATAAGACGTCGATGCCTCCTCTGATGGCTGGTAGATGATGATCTAACTGTTTGCATTTGTTGCTGAAGAAGCTTATTTACATGTGATTTTAATTTATTTCTTATTTAATGAAACAACACAACTGCAAATGTTTTTTCGACATTAGCAGAAAATGGACAAACATTTGTGCACATTTGTAATAGAAATGCAACTAATGATTATTATCATAAAACTATGTATGCTAAGTATTGCATCTTAAGATTAACCTATCATTAAAACTGAAAGACAGGATATTAAATACTAAAACTTGAAATGTTGTGTCTGAGACGTCTGCTCCCAGCTGCCTGTAGCTGCTCAACCACCAATGGGAAGGAAGTTACCTGTAAGCTGAGTGTTTGCACATATTCACAATAGTCAGGTTTTCCTGTCTACCTGGTTTCTAAGCTTTTAGATTCCATGGATTAGCAGCTTTATTTATTTCACCACTTCTTCACAGAAAGTAAGAAATAAGGATTATTCTGAATCTGCTACTCTTTTGGGCCATAACACAGCTCTTTCAAGAACAGGAACGTGTGAAAAGATTCAAACTCAGTTAAAGGTTTTGAACAAATATAATCCATATGTAAGTATATTATAAGTTGGGGTATTAAAGCCTAATTCATGTTAACGCAAGGACATCTAATTCAAGTTTATTGTAGTTTAAATGTACTTTCCAATCATAAGTTATACTCTAGCTGCAATGTACTCTACCTCCCACATGGTGGCGTAATTCATCAGTCTGCTACAGTCTGGAGGCCCCTGCAGTTCATATTCCTCTCTGTGCGCCACTTGTTTGTGTTTGATCTTTCCTCAGAGCCTTGGCGTCTTCCACCTGATCCGCCTCATCACTAAAATATTATCTCCCTGTTTTATTCATACATGCAACGCTTGATTAAGGTCAAATGGAGATCTAAAATATGATAAAAGCATCTGTTGGGCTCAAATAGAATCTGTCACCCCAACCACAGCAATTGACCATAATCACACAATTATGAAGTGATGAGACACTTTGGCTTTATGGGGAGGGTGCTTTGCTAAAATGGCCCACGTAAAATCCCATCTGTACAAATGGGCCTTGGATTTGAGCCAAAGTGGGGGCTAAAAGACCCAATATATCAAGTCACAGCACATCTAACAGAGGGGAACACAGAACCAGGAGTCTGTTGGTGTCAAAGAAAAACACGGCAGGGATATCTGTAAGTGCCGTCAGTTCTGTAGGTACAGCACTCCTTTGTGCATATTTGATGGCGAACGCAATTAACAAAGATGATTCATGAGCCAAGTGATGGCTGACTCCTGGTGGCGGTTTGGCCCACAGTTTAGTCCTCTAAATCACTTATTACTGTCAGGTTAAAAGTAATGCCTGTGCATATAAACACACATAGACCTGTGGCTACATCGGGTTCAAGGATACCTCTCCATAAATTCACCGTCATGAGTATTAGCTTAGCAGCTAATACTGAGGAAATAATAACAGAAATGTGATATCCATTAGCTAAAAGTGATTTAAATCTAACAGATTCAAGATCACCAACATGTATTAACACAAGGAGCTAAATGGAAAATTAACAGGCAGGCGAGTGTAATTACATTTTTACATTTGCAGAAAACATATATTAGAAATTATTGCTAAGTTTTAATCTCAGATATACAATGTTATTTCTTTAATTTGTGGCGTGTTTAATTTCAGGAGATTGAGACAAACCGCTTACTGGTAATGTTGGGGATCTCTTGGTGGTTTGTGTGAATCAACACACTGTCAAGCAGAAAATACATTTTCAATGAACTAAAGCAGAAAATGTTACATAATTGTGTTAAATTTACATTTGGAACCAATAAAGTGTTTTGAATTTAATTGAATTTGAATTCAGTTGTTTTAGACACATGTAGCGTCTGAACGAAGTCGAACGTTCGACGTGCAGTCATGTGGTTGGAGGACATCAGTTTTCATACAAACCCTTCAATGTCCACAAGACTCTTCATGGGTCAGTTCAGTGATGTAATGACTTTAGGTTTCAGAGATCAGTCACAGGGTTTGCAAGCTTAAACAAGACTCAGATTGTTTGAGACGTGGCGAGTAAGAAGGTGAGGAACATTTTGAAACTTTGGTGAATTTGCTGGGACGTCCACTTCTGGGAAGATTGGCAGCTGTTTTAAATGTTTTCCCCTCAGGAATAATTGCTTTTCGCCGAAGCAATTGGATTAGTAGTCGTAGCCTAGCCTATGGCTCCTAGGACACTAGGGTAAAGACTAGCAGGACGCCTCCATGGGGTGTTGGATACCCGATATCAAAGTGTACATAACAATTAGGCAGTTTCTTTTCTGGAGGCAAAATGGGCAAAAGAACAAGACCAAAAGGAGTCCAAAATAACCAAAAGTCTCTCAGAAGGATCCAATGCTCTTGAAATTCCTCAAATATTGCAGCGTGATCAAAGAACCATCTAGCGTTTTGTTGCAAATAGAAAACAAGGTCGCAACAAACCTGCTGAGAAAGAAAGAAATTCTAAGAATAAAAAAAAAAAATCAAGCATATTCTAGGTCTGCAAACTACCAAGAAATACCAAGAAGTACCAGATGTTCAGAGCTCAGAGACATGGCTGAAAATCAATCACCACTGAACAAAAAGCTGAAGTATTAAAACTGGGCCAAGAAATAGATTTCTAGCTGGCTGAACCTTTTTAGATTGAAGAAGGGCTCAAAATCAACTCCACAACCTATTATGAGTTTTTAGAGACACTTTCTTCAAGCAGTGGTTCAGGAAGAAGTCTGCATCTTTCAAAAAGACAATGATTTTCAAGCGGGACAATACTCCATCACATGCATCCAGGTAGTCCTCTGCATGCCAAGTTAGTAAAGTTGTTAAAGATGAAAACCTTTTGACATGACTTCCTTCCTTACCTGATCAGAACCCAATTGAAAACTTGTGGGCAGATCTTAAACCAGAGATTTACAATGAAGGAAAACAATCCACCTCGGATCTGGAAGGCTGTGGTCGCTGCTGCACAGGAAGTGGATCATCAACAAATCAGGAAGTGACTCCATAAATAGACGTTGATGATTGTTACTGAAAAGTAACAGTCATATTGGTCACTTTATGTTAAAAATATGTACTGGAAAGAGTTGAGTTGTTTCTCATTAAACAAATGAAACAAAGTGTGTTTTTCATTTAGTTGCATAATAATTGTGCACGCTAAAAGTTTCCCAATAATTGTGCACATATATAGATATTCTCCTAAGAAAGCCAAAACCTCAGTTTTACTTTCTTAAACAGTCATGTTTGAGGTTTAACATTTTTGATTAACTGAGAGCCCTCTTAAAAATAAGACTTGCCTAACTTCTATGGAAATAGTGTATTATATTTCTGGTTTTCCGTAACTCCAATACAAGTTACATCCAATTGAAACATAACCCTAAGTGAAAGAATGATTGGTACTGTATGTTGATAATCAAATCCAAAATTGCTCCATTTTTCTGTCCATCATCAGACCGAGCTTATAAGCAGAGCTCCATTTTGCAGTCCTCAACAGTCTCTTTCCCATCAAACAATAACAAGTCTCAGCGGGGTGAAATACAAACCACATTATGGCTCTAATAAATCAGGCGCCAAAACATTTATCAGCGCTCTCTGTGTGTGTTGTCTGGATGTTGGAGAGCTATGAAGCCTCGTCCTGCTCAGCTACTCGGAGTTTCCTCAGATGATGAGGGAGCAGCAGGTTTCTTGTCTGGAGTTTTAGACAGAGCATCCATCAGCTCAGCACTCCACCATCTGCTGCAAACACTGCGGCGCTCGGCCCGACGACAAGCCATCTGCAGCCGCTTTTACCAACATCTCAGAGAGAAGATCTCACCGCCTCATCAGATGAGAGGAACAGAAGAACTACATAAAACTGGAACATTATCGTCAATTAAGAAAGTATCTGCAGAAAAGATTGAGAAAAACAAGCTTCAGATCCATCATCGACACACTGACTGACTGAAGGGAAAGGTTTCTACCCACTGAGCTAAACTACAGGTAATACAAAACAATCTGTAGTTACACTATATGTCCAGAGGGTGGAGACAAACCACTAAAAATAACACATCTGACTATTCAGGTAGATTAAAGTACATCTAAAACAGGGGTGCTCAAGTCCAGTCCTCGAGAGCTACCATCCTGCAACTTTCAGATGTTTCCCTGCTCCAACACACCTGAATCAAATGAGTGGCTCGTTACCAGGCCTGTTCAGAGCTGACCCCCGTCTGTTGGAGTAAGGCTGCATCTAAAAGTTGCAGGATGGTAGCTCTCGAGGACTGGACTTGAGCACCTCTGATCTAAAACAAGCAGACAGTGTTGGTGAAAAAAAGTGCACCCTCTGTTGACTCCAGGATATAAAATCTAAATGTAGAATATCCAGTTCCTCCTTCTACTGTAGAGGACTTTTGCAGGTAAAAGAAATATTGTGAGAACTAGTAACCCATCCATCTATCTGGGTTATAGATAGATGGAAAGCAACAGAGATATTCATGGACATTCAAAATCCTAAAGTGCTGGATATGAAAATTCAGCCCAGTTCCTGGAAATGAAGGCAAAGGAAATGCCTTCATTTCAAGGCATCTGGACTTTAACAGTTGGATTCCTCAGCATCGTATCAAATAATAAAAAACAAAACGAGATGAGTACAAACCAGAACAAATAAGATGTGTGAGTAAAGCTCTCCCCAATAAGAGCCAGTTTCCCAGTTTGATCAACTGAGCAGGAATTAGGACATTTATTCGCTGTCTGGCCAACATGGCGGGATTCCTATCTGAATAGTTTTAGACTTCCATTTATACTGAAAAGATTATTCTGCACGAATCCTAAATAAAACTATTCTCATGTTGGTAGAGACAAAGTCAGAAAGAGCTGCGACAGAAAGTGGTTAACAGCGTAATGATTGAGAGGGTGAGTCTGTGCAGAATTAATGATCCAAAAACAAAAATAAATCCAGTCCAAGAACATCTCTCTGACAGCTGATGGTACCTGAGCCCCGTCTGGCCCACATGTGATCCACGGAGCAGCTACCACATCGACCCGATAACGCCACAGCCTCTCTGCGTTCGCCCGGTGCCAAGGCGCTCAGGATTTAGAACAACTACTGGTGTCCATCTGCACACCGGATTTAAACTGCGGCTTCGCTGCGACCCGTCTGTCGTGTGAGGCCTCTGGAGACGGAGGGAGGCCAGAGCGCTGTGCCAGGAAACACTCTCCCTTACACCTTCTGCTCTCTAAAATCAGCAAAAATGATGTTGCTTTTCTTTACAGTGAAATTGTCACCAAAGAGATTTTTTTTTTTACTTCTGGGTTTGGTTGAGATGAAACCAAAAACAGCATCTGAGCTGTTTCAGTTAATATGGGGGAAATGTGTGTATGCAGGTCTAACACTGGTTTAATAAACAGTAATAAAAGTGGTGATGTACATGAGAGACTGTTGTGTAGAGTTGTGTTTGGTTTAAGGCAGCTTACTGAGAGTCTGCTCCAGCCAAATCCATTTTTATTCACCCCGTGGATTATACGAGGAGTTGGCAGGGATGCTCTCGTGGAAAAGCAGCCAAACAAACACATGCAGGTGGAGGCAGAGCCGGAAATGGAGCAGAGGACTCTTCACGTTTCACATGAAGACTGTTTTATTTTTATTATCATTTTAACAGGAAAGGATTTGAAGGCAAAACAAAACTAACGGATGTTTGAATGATGTTGAAACTGTCCTCTAGCTGTCCTCTGGAGGGCGCTGCTACACTGGTTAAGAGAGCAGCTGCCTGTCTGCTGCGCTGCGTGTGTGTGAAACCTCAGGGTTGGTGCTAACTAGTGAAGCCAGCCTGCAGAGAATCCGACAGTGATTCAAAGAGGAGGGGAAGAAGCTTAAAATTCAACTAATCTTTGCTCTTATGAGCATTTATGAATATTAACTGGAGTTACTCAACCTGAAAGCCTTTAATTCCTCACACATTACAGATTATACATGTTTGGAATTTGATTACCCAATTATTTAAATTCCTAATGCGATATTCAAGAATTCAAAATATTAACTGTTTATGTACAAAGATTCCTAACTTCTGACTGAATGCTTGGAAGTGTTTATGTTTTCTGTTACGAATAATTTTCAAGACCCAAACTCAAGGTGTTGCATTTACAGCTGAAACCATAACTTTATATACATTTCCTTCAGTATTGGGAAGCAAACTACCATCTGGTTTCTAGATGTTTTCTTTGCTGTAATGGCTTCCTCCTCGCCGAGCAGCTTTTCAGTTTATAATGTTTTATCAGGATCAGCATCATCCTCACAAGGTCTTTGGATTTTGTTCTTGAGTCAGAATGGGCCAAAACTCCAGCAAAAGTTTGACTATCAAACAAATATTGAGAACAATTTCTGTAAATTTCAGACTTTGAAGGCATTTATAAATAATCTGACATTCTATCATTAATGTGGAATTCAGTGAATAGAAATGATTTTGGTTATTCTAACTGATCTAAACAAAAGAAGTTTGGTCTGGTTTAACTTCAGATGGTGAGAAAAAAAGGTTTGTGATGTTTTATTTGGTGTATGTAAACTTCTAGTTTTAACTGTATATTGGTTTAATTTTTGCACACTTTTTAAATGTGTGGAGGATTAAAATAATACTATTAAACACGTTTTCTTTCATTTCAAAACCACTTGGCTGATGGTGCTGATCCAGTTACTAACTTTATCCTGTCTGAGTTTAGTAACGTCTCTGCAAATTAATACAAATATTTTCAAAATGTTCTACTTTTATTGTGAGGTGTTAAAAGACATTTGTCTGTATAAAATCTTTCCAGGATTTTGCCATTTTTATTTGGGCTGAACTGCATCTCCTGACTTGATGTTAAATTATTGATGTTTCAGATCTGGTTGAACCTGAGTTCATTCAGTAAAGACAGCAAAACATTTGAAAAACATTAAGCTACATCTCAGTGTTTATACCCAAGACATATTGCTAAACAGCTAAGCTAATGCTAGCATGTTTCCTCCCTGCTTTTATGAGCATAAATAATTCTGCACTGAAAATATTTCAGTGCAGTTCCAGTAAATATGTGTGAACCAAACACAGAAAAAGCTGCTGTCCTGCATCAGAAACGAAGAGCTTTGCTTTTAAAGCCATAAACATTAATGGTGGCTGCAATGTTTAATGGTTAGTTGTTGTGTTTGCATCTCTCTGCTACAACTGAGCTGACAGTGAACAGCTGAGATCAGAGGAGAAGTGGTAGAAATGTCTCTGTGAATGATCAGTATTGATTATATCCAGGTATTAATTACTTTGACAACGCTAATGGACAGCAGAGGTTGGATTTCTTATGTGTGGACTGGGTTTGTTGGTTATTACTGGGAATTTCAAGTCAATCACATCTTTAGAAAATATATTTTCTTAGAGAAATTCTTCACTTACTGCAGAGTTGATATTTGATGTGAATAAACAGTATAACCAGGTGTAATATTTTGTCTCAGATATGTCTGTCTATTTATTTTATGCATTTTTGTTTCCAGGATATAAAGAATTATGAAATAAAGTTTATTTGTATATGTGCTATACAAATAAACCTAATTGACTTATTCTGATAAGCTAGACAGTAAATATTTCACTCTTGGAAATCTGCAGTAGAAGTTGAACATTGTATCTGAGATTAAATAAAAAACAAAGAACGATGAATTGTGCTTTCTTTAGAAACTACATCCAAATTAATGGATTTAGAATGTAAATCCATTAATGAGTAAAGAGATGTGAACTTGTACAAAAGCGAAAAACAAAAAAAATCAAAAAACACCATAAAACTTTAACTTCAGATTATGTTTTGGATGAAATTGTGTGTTTATGATAGTTTTCTTGACAGTTTTTTCAGCATCAAACACTGATAAACTAATTCAGTAGCAATTAAACATACAGGTCAAGCTGAGCTGCGTGTTTTACAGTTTCTGACACCATGCGAACCATTTCTAACTCCCAAAGCCTCATTTTGTCATTTACTCCTGTCCGATTTGCTGCTTTCTTGTGATGTGTGTGGGAAATCGTATGGGTGGCCTGATCGGCATCCAGAGAGCGCATCATTATCAGGCAACAGGTCTGAGTTTGGCAGAGGTTCTCAGAGAAAACAGACGCTTAATGACCCAACAGGTTGGGTCCAGGGTGCAACTGAAACGCTGCTGGATGGCCACACACACCTGCCTCAGGACGTCCAGTGGACACTCAGACTCAGATGACAATGTCTGGTTGAAACAGACATAAATACGGCACACGGCTCAGCCTCAGGACAGAAACTGTCACCAAGTATTTCAGTTTTATTCCAGTAGTTCCTTAGAAGCATGTAGCTGAAACCAATTAACAAATTCTACACATATTTTTTGCAAACAGTATTCATTCAACTTTGAAGGCATCTCAAAATAATTCAGCGTAAGAAGCTATTTCTACTGCTGATGTGAATAAATCCTCATTAGTTCAGGTCACAGGACCTGCTTCCTGTATCTACTTCCTGTTCAGTCTGACCAACAACCAGACTGAACGTTCTTGACAGGTTCTGGTTCGCCTGTGAAAAGGAGCTGAACCACCAAAAGTTCCCAGCTGACAAATAATCAACTGATTTGGACCAAAGTAAACAAACCAAGCCAATACACTTTGGATTTGTCACTTTTTAAAGTTGCTCTACAGAACGTTACACTGAATTAGTTTGGTACCCAAGCGTACCAAACCAACAGGGCTGTACTGGATATTTTTGATGCAAATGTGTACGTGCGTTACACTAATCAGAAAAAGTAAGAGATATCTGGCTGTCAGGACAAACCTAAAATGTACTATGACCTCGACAAGTGAACCTAATGTGACCTTCTCTAAACGTTTCAATGCACGTCCAATTATTCAACGTTCAACTTCCTCCAACAAGGAAAGGACAAAATTCCCATGAATCAACCAATGCATTTCCTGTTCCAGTCAGAACTGGAATGTAAACATTCATCGTCCTGTTCAGTTTGATGCTTAACAACTAATCAACATGTACATCTTTGTGCGAGGCTATTTGCTGTTATTGTGTGTCAGAAATTTCCCCATTGTGTGACATTAAAGGTTATTTTTATTTCCATTCTAGTGTGGCCACTAAATATGTTTATGTTTTATGACTAAATTGTAGCCATAAAACCCAGTATTTTTTTAATCCCAGCTGGAGGAAAAAGGAAAACGTCAGTGGTCAAACCACTCATTATGTGATACTACCACTGTGTGATTCACAATGGATCAACAACCTTACCTGACTTTGTAACAAAGGATTTATGTACGTTTTTCCATGAAGGCGTCTCCAAGAACCACAGCTTGTAACAGAGAAACCCAGCTGAAACACTGCTGGTCGATACTTTGAGACAACTGGGATAAATCCAGTCCCTCTCCTGGGAAGCACCACAGCCAAGTTTAGCCTTTTAACTCGCTGTTTTGTCACAGCTCAGCCGCTGAAATTCTGCTGAAAATAGCTCAGAGCAACCTGAGATACACAGGAGGAGAGCGTGACGGTAAAGGCCGCAGCCACGGCCGAGATGACGCCGGGTTTGCCGTACGAGAGGATAATATTCAGAGTTCAGCCATATTGCGTGATGAAGCAGGAAGGCCAGGCCACAGACGAGGGAGCATATGTCAGCCTTGCCCTCTGCTGTCGCCCTCACATGTGTTACTTCCTCTTCCATCGGCCCACCTGCCTAGTCAAAGCCTTACAGTTAGATTTGCGTTTAGATCAAGGACTATTGGTGGCTGTGTACTAAGATTTTACATTTTAGTAGATTTATAAGATTAAATTTTAAAACATTATTATTACAGTTCATACTTTTTGCTTTTACTGGCTCAAAGATTCCACCCAAATGTAATCAAAACGTCATGGATATACCTTTTCTTCTTTTCTTTTCACCCACATCCTGTATATTTTAAACAAAGCAAAGTCATATTTTCTGTCTTCTTAAACTGTCACGCATGTACAGTATTTAAAGCTGATGTCAGAGGTGCATTTACTTTTCAACAACTCTGCAATAATAAATAAGATGCACTTCAGGCTGTTACAAATAAATTAGGATATCAGTTCTAATGAGGCTTGTTTGTCATATTAAAAACATATTTTAAATAACTTGTAAGTACTAAACATACTTTAGCCCATATTTTTATATTTAAATGTTTTTTATTGCTTTGTTTTAGGGCTGAAATGATTAATCAGATTAATCATGATGAATCGATAATTTAAGTAATTGTCAACTAATTTAGTAATCAACTGTAACTGAAGAATGCAGACTCAAAAAGGCAACTTGCTGAAAAAACAACATATTTAGGGCAGTAATTAAGCCAAAACTGTACAAAATAAAAATACATTTTCTATTTAAGATAAAAATACAGGTGACTGTAAATATCTTTAAGCTAAAACTCCTCAAGCTGCAAAAGTTTTAGCATCACTCCGTTCTAATTAATTAAAGGAATGTTTATTTTTCTACCTAAACAAATTTACTGACTTATTTGTATATTTTAATGCATTTCTAGTATTATATAAAAAAGTTTTAAGTGTTTAAATGAAAAATCTGAAGAGTATCCTAATTTTTGTATATAATTAATTGATTAATTATCAGAATAATCAGTTATTAAAACAGTCATTAGTCGCTGCTCTACTCTGCTGTAATATTCTAACCTTAAAATGCTGTTTTCATTCACCGGAAGCAGAAAATCATCATAATTAACACAAATAAATGTTTGAAAACATCTGTGCTTAGTGATGGAGTTTCTGAAGTAAATGAACTTTTCTATAATATTCACATTTATTCATTATGACTGTACAGTTTATTGTCACTGTTTTCTCCAGACTAATAGCTCTAAGCTGAAATAACACACGGAGGCAATTAAGCATTTGATTATTTTCTTATCCATTTGCCTTATTGATCACTGTGAAGCTAACTTTATAAGCTGTTGATAACAAGAGGCGGGATCGTTATTGTCTGGCGATTGATGAGGTCATGAAGCACCGCCTCCAGCGCCGGCTGCAGAGAAACAAATATGGCCTCCCTGTCACATCTCTCAGTGCAGCTCTGACAGGCTCATAAAATCCCCACGAGTCCTCCAGCCTCAAAGGATTCATTTTTCAAGGGATTCATCCATATGGGGAAAAACGAGAGCCCCACTACAGCTAGGAGAGAGAGGTGAAGTGTTTACAAGATGTCAAGTTCAGACGTGCAAATGTGGACTGAAACTGCAACAATTTATTCTCTTCTGAACAAAAAGGAACACACAGAACCATGAGATGGTTCTACGTGTGATCTGGGTTTGGTTTTCTGATCTCAAAATGGGGATGATGTCCTGAGATATACAAGAAAATGTAGCTAAATGGCTTCATGCGTCAAACTGGTGGTGAGAAGAGAGAAAAGCAGGTTTGACTCAATGTGACCAACTTTTTTACAGAGTTCTGAGTTATAAACTTCAGGACTGAGGTGCAAACAAAGAGCTTGACCAGATTCAGTAACCACAGTGCTGAAGGTTAATCATGTCACTACTGTTACACAGCAGGGTGCCATCTCCAGCTGAAAGATGTGCATCAGGAGAGAAGAAAAGAAAGTCCAAAGAAGACAACGACTAATTACTCCAGGTAGGATAAAAGTTGATAACACTCCCCAATTGTCATGAAGTGCGATTGTAGTGGAGGTGAGGCAGAGGCAGGAGACCCAGGATGAAATGAATAATGGAATTTAATAATGAACTGAACAGAAACAG
>CAEFZX010010243.1:0-15974 GCA_903066825.1 Alfaro cultratus
TTACGTGGCACTGATGGGTTAGTTAACCATCATATTCTTTGCTGAACGCACAGCTCAGATCTGATCTCAGTTGAACTTAAGAGGTTCGTGAGTCAAACTTATCCGGTGGGTGTGTAAATACTGCTGTACTAACATACAACATTGTAATAAGCTCAACAGGCGTTTAAATACTGCTTCCGGTTGGTTTTCAAAGTAAAATGTATTTAGACGTTTAATATTTCAACATTTTCTATGCTTTTGATAATATTATCTAAAAAAAATAAACGAAAGTTTGTCTAAAACTTCTAAAACAGATTGAAATCTGTTTAATAAATGCTGCTTAAGTGCTGAAAACAAATTTGGTAAAGTGTGGGTTGCTCTTATTTTGACGGGTAACCTTCAGGATGTCCGGCGTGTTGCGTCAGTTTAACTCAGCGGGATGACGTCTTCGTTAGCTCCCGGTATAAACACTGGTGGTCCGGTGTCCTCCCGTTATGAGCCGCTTTCAGACATTTTAATTCGCACAGAAAGAAGTTCGTGAGTCCGGACGGAACCATCAGACTGAAACCGAACCGGTTCTGTTGGTCCTTTCCGCAGTTCCTTCCAGATAGGTGCAGTTTTACCAGAAACTACGCAGTTCGGGAACAGGGCGGGAGTCCCACCGCATTAACGGGACCGATAAACGGTCCGCTGGGAGTCCCGAACCCTGACCCGCTCGGTTCGGTCTCTCACTGGGAACAGAGGCGCCATGGAGTCTCGGTGGAGCCTTTCCCGGAGCTCCGACACCGGGAGGTAACCAGAGCGGGACAGGAGAGCCTCGCACGGCGGACAGCGGCAACCTGTTGCCGGCGACACAGAGAGGATGAGCGGCGCCGCCGGACCGCAGCTGCCGCTGGTGGTGCTGCTGCTGCTGGGCGGCCGTGCGGCGTTCATGGTCTGCCGGTCCCTGAACGCACCGCAGGACGGAGCGGTTCTGTCTGCGGAGGTCCAGATGGACGCAGCTCTGACCGGTAGGGAGGTTAAAGGTCAAACAATCAGGAAACTACAGGAAACAATCAGAACAAACAGATTAATTTACATTTTTATTTTATTTATTAACTCCATTTTATACAAAATGCTAATTTAAGAAACACGTAAATGTTAAATATGCCTGTGTTTTAGATAAATATTAATTATTTTACAGGTGCTTTGTAAATAACTTTTTTTAAAAAGTTATTTAAGTTTTTGCAAGTTAAAAATAAAATATTTTTATAAAAATATTTTTGCAAGTTAGTTGATTTTGGTAAATAAGCATCAGACTGATGTCTTCCAGCTGCTGATGAAACTTTGTCCACAACGCTCTTCCTTCCACTCAACTTTCCATGAATGTATTAGTCCTCTGTGACCAAACAGCATTTAAGGTCAACGTCTGCTGGACTTCTGTCCAGTTGTGTCAGACAGAACAGAATATATTTTCTGAGAATTTGGGTTTTTATTTGCTGGAGTGAGTTTCTTCTTTTAACAGCCGGAATAAATTAACTTTTTCATGTTTTTCTGTTGACATCTTAAATCCAGAAATTTGAATGGGAGTCATTCAGGGTCGGCGCTGTGTCTCTGTGTCTTTAAGGTGTGGACAGACAGAGACGTCCCTTCCTGGAGAAAACGCGTCCCTTCGTCCTGGTGGACGGACAGAGACGGAGTCTGGCTGAAGCTGTGCAGGTTGGCGCTGGTTTTACTGGTTTTACTGGTTTGTAAAATGCTGAACGATGACAGATGTTTCCATCGTTAGCGCGTCAGAAAAACCTCAGCTGCATCTTAAAGTCACCAATCTCAAAACTTTAACAGTAATTCTTATTTATTTACAAAACTAAAACATTTAGTAGTTTGATTGTTTTATTTCCAAAGATTTCCATTTTTCTTTTTGCTAACTCTTACCAAAACAAAAGCTGGTCTGTTACCATGGTTACCTGATGGGAGGGTTGCTGCGCCCATGTGGCGTTCAATCGCTGCCCGGAAGTCAGACCTTTCAGCGTTCTGCTCTGATCATTTTAGCAAAGACCAAATCTCCAGTTTACAGGGCCGGATCGGCCCGGTTCCGTCAGGCGGCGGTTCCAGACGCAATCGCGGCAAAACTAGCGACTTTTTTGTTAGTGACTTTGTCAAATATTACTTAATTAATTTTTTAATTTCAGGCTGTGTTGTTAAGGCAAACGTACATATTTTAAGTAGCTTTTTTCTGTTTTATTTTGTAATAATTCAAAAAGTTTTTGCTTCTTCGCTGAAGGCTTGATCTGCTCTGTAAACAGCGACTCCTCCGTGTTTCTGTAAATTATTAATAATGAATCAGAGGGAATCATTCAGACTTTGAAGGACTTATTTTGGCGTTGACCTGCTGGCATTTGTTCGGCAGGAGGAATCCGCCGCCCTGCGTTCGGTTTCCTCCCGCTCCACAGACGGGCCGCCGCAGGAAGGAAGCCGTGCCGTTTTCACCCGCAGCTTCCTGCAGGAGCGCTGACATCTGAACACAGGAGGACTGCCGCTTCCTGTGCAGCTGACAGAAACTCTGAGATCATTTCCTGCAGGAACCCCCACCTGACTCCACCCTGCGGGGAGGAAACAGGGAGTCCAGCAGGAGAAAGTGGGAGAGCCAACAAACTGGGATTCTGGTGGACTCAGCGGTTTCCCTCCAGACCAGGAGCAAACCCGGAAACAGCAACCAGCCAATCAAAACCACAGGACAGAACTGATGAACCCACGAGAAACTGTTGAGTGGCAAAAAATAAAGTTGCTAGATTTGTTGCTAATTGCTGATGACGTCTGAAACCACAGTCTGACGGAACCGGGTCGACTTTCTGTGAACTGGAGCTTTAGTCTTTGCATAAATGATCAGATCGCTGAAACGTCTGACGTTTGGGTTGCGTTTGAATGCCTCTCGGCCGCTGCAGGGTCCGACCGCCAGCCGCTGATTGAACCCACATGCTTCGGTTCTGACAAACATCTGGGATCCAAACTGGTGGTTCCCCTTCCCCTTCTGGACCCACTTCCTGCAGGAAACAGAAACCAGAACCTTCTAGCCGGGTTCTGACGCTGACCCGGCTGGGTTCTAACTGGACCGTTCAGAGGCTTTCCCTCAGTAACGATCCCACCCGGCCAGCAGCAGAGGTGGAGAAAACAAACACGCCTCGGAGGGGAATTCTGCTGCTCCACCCAGAGCTTTAACTGGGATCAAACTGGGCCGGTTCTGAAGCCAGCAGATAAACACAGACATGGTGGAAGTGAGGAAACGATGGAGCCGACCAATCAGAACCAGAACCAGAGAGGTTCTGATACTGAACTGGACCAACACATCCACTTTACACACTGCGGTCTAGTCCGGTTCAGTCTGGTTCTGTTCAGTCTGGTCCGGTCCAGTTCAGTCCGGTCCAGTCTGGTCTGGTCCAGTTCAGTCCGGTTTAGTTATGTCCAGTCCGGTTCAGTCCAGTCCGGTGCAGTTCAGTTCGGTCTAGTCTGGTCTGGTCCGGTTCAGTCTGGTCCAGTTCAGTCCGGTCTGGTCCGGTTCAGTTCGGTCCGGTTCAGTCTGGTTCTGTTCAGTCCGGTTCAGTCTGGTTCGGTTCAGTCTGTAACTGGTTGCTAACTTGAAATGCTAACTAAACGTTCAGGACGTTTGCTGTATTTTTCCAGCCTGTATTTATTTGATGTCAGACTCTAATTAATCAAGTTTTACTTCACACCCACTTTCATCATCAGCAATTAGAAATTATTTCTATTTCTTGTTTCCCTGTTTGTGTCACTGTTTCATTATTTCTCACATTTTAATGAAGCTAATAAAGAGCTGGACTTTATCAAGTTTATTTGTAAAGACATTTCATCCACAAGGCGGCTAAAAGTTCACATGAAGTCACTAATTATAGAGCGAACAGTAAACATTACGTTTTGTCAAATGCCTATAAAATAATCAAACATGTTCCAGTTATTATTAATCAAAGCAGCTCTAACCAGCTGTTGTTGTAGCCTTGGTTTAAATGAACTCAGTGTTTCAGCTGTTTTGCAGTTTTCTAGAAGTTTGTTCCAGATTTGTGGTGCATAGAAGCTGAATGCTGCTTCTCCATGTTTGGTTCTGGTTCTGGTTCTGATCAGAACCAGAAGACCTGAGAGGTCTGGAAGGTTGATCCAGCAGCAGATCTTTAGTCCTGGAAACGTTCATCAGCTGATAGAAGGCCGACTTTGGAACCGTCTTTATGTGGCTCTGAAGGTCAGAGGTCAACCTGAGCTCTAGTTTCCAGCTGGAAGCTGAAAGTTTTGGCTCCTCATTCATTTATCTGTTTTCAGCAACTGATCAGTGATTGGCTGGTTCAGAGTCACCAGGTGACATCATGAAACTAAATGTGTTCATGTTTAAGAAGCTTCAACTTCTCAGCTGCTCACAGAATAACAGAAACACCATGTCTCAGCGTGTCTCCGTGTCTCTAAGTGTCTCCGTGTGTCTCTAAGTGTTTCTACGAGTCTCCGTGTCTCATCGTGTCTCTATGTGTCTCAGCGTATCCGTGTCTCTACATCTCTACGTGTCTAAGTGTCTCCGTATCTCTACGTGTCTCTGTGTGTCTCAGTGTGTCTCTGTGTGTCTCAGTGTGTCTGATTTTCTCTAAGTGTCTCCGTGTGTCTCTCAGTGTCTCCGTGTGTCTCTAAGTGTCTCCGTGTGTCTCTAAGTGTCTCTACGTGTCTCTGTGTCTCAGCGTATCTGTGTCTCTACATGTCTCTGTGTCTCTACGTGTCTCAGCGTCTCTAAGTGTCTCCGTGTGTCTCTATGTGTCTCAGTGTGTCTCTAAGTGTCTCCGTATCTCGATGTGTCTCAGCGTGTCTCTGCGTGTCTCAGTGTGTCTCTACGTGTCTCCTTGTGTCTCTACGTGTCTCAGTGTGTCTCTAAGGGTCTCCGTGTGTCTCTAAGAGTCTCCGTGTGTCTCTAAGTGTCTCAGTGTGTCTCTAAGTGTCTCCGTGTGTCTCTAAGTGTCTCAGTGTGTCTCTAAGTGTCTCCGTGTGTCTCATTGTGTCTCTAAGTGTCTCAGTGTGTCTCTAAGTGTCTCCGTATCTCTAAGTGTCTCAGCGTGTCTATACGTGTCTCAGTGTGTCTCTAAGTGTCTCCGTGTGTCTCTAAGTGTCTCTGGGTGTCTCTACATGTCTCCATGTGTCTTTAAGTGTCTCCTTGTCTCTACGTGTCTCCTTGTGTCTCTAAGGGTCTCCGTGTGTCTCTAAGGGCCTCTGTGTGTCTCTAAGTGTCTCCTTGTCTCTACGTGTCTCCTTGTGTCTCTAAGGGTCTCCGTGTGTCTCTACGTGTCTCTAAGTGTCTCTACGTGTCTCCTTGTGTCTCTACGTGTCTCTAAGGGTCTCCGTGTGTCTCTACTTGTCTCTAAGTGTCTCAGTGTGTCTAAGTGTCTCTAGTCCATCAGTGTCTGTTGGTCTCAGTCTCAGTGTGACTCTGAAGCGAAGCTCTCTGACTTCTTCAGCAGGAAGTTGCTTCTCGCTCAGCCGGATCACTTCCTGTGGAGTTGAGAGGAGAAAGCGAGGAGACGCGGGACAGGAAGTATCCGGTCTTCAAAGAGCCGGAGACAGGAAGTCTCTCTGATTGGATTGCGGATGCACTCAGTCACGCCCACATCCCAGACGGCCTTAAAGTGATATTTCTATTTTTACCGCTCAGTCTTGATGTTTTCCCTCCAAGCAGCCAGACCAGTCTGCTAACTGGTCTGCTAACTGGTCTGGATGTGATGTTCTTCAGCTGCTTCCTGTCCAGTATCTACCCATCCTGATCATTAATCAGCAGATTGATCAGTTTTCTTCTGTGGTTCTAATAAAATGTTGTCGTTCTCCCTCTAGAGCTGAATCTGAGTCGATATTGATATCCGATAATGATGTTATGACCAGTAATAACCAATATTTACCAATAATATCTTTATGAGCTCTCCTCTAATAACACTTATAAATGCATATTTTAGTCATTTAAACTTTAATCTGCATTAATACGCAGTGGAAACGATCTTGGCGTGAACTGCAGAAGCTGCCGTGAACGGCGATAAGGAAACTGGCTTCACTAGAATCTACTTTTATTCTCAGGATTCTTTGTGGATACAGAAGTAGCTCAGGATTCCCTAAGCTATCAGTTTGATCAGAATGGAAAGTTTTAAGCCTGGTTCTAAAGGATCCAGAACCAAGTCTGCAATTGTAAAAAATAAAAAATGTGCAATTAAAATCACCTGTGAATAAGTTTGTAAGTCATTAAAAACAAATGTGAATCATTCCTGGGGGCCACAAAGAAATCAGTGCAGGGACCCCAAACGGCCCCCGGGCCGCACTTTGGACACCCCTGTCCTAAGGCAACGCCTTTTGTTTCAAAGTGTTTTCATTTATGTGGTCAATGAAACCGTAGGTGGTGTGGCATCAGATTGACCTTTGACCCTTGTGTGTTTTCAGGACGGCCATCCCGACAGGCTGCTGTGCGAGCTGGAGGTGGGAGGACAGCACCTCCTGTTGGACCTGGAGAAGAACCAGTAAGTACCGGTTCTGTACTGGTCTTGCTACCAGCATGGTACCGTACCAGTACCAGTACACTGCCTGTCTGGACCCATGCAGAACCATTAACCCTCTCTGTTCCCGCAGCAACCTGCTACCCAGACCGCCCAACATCTTCTTCTACCTCCCCAACGGAACCGGAGTGTCTGTGCCGGCCGAACCTGTGGTGAGTCAGTGAACGCACCGCGGTCCCTTCGGGTTCTCCGGCCCGGTTTGTCCCTTCGGGTTCTCTGGCTGTGACTGATGTTGATGTGTTTGTGTCGCTTGCAGACTCACTGCTATTACCACGGCAGCATCCGGGGATTTCCGCGATCCAGAGCGGCTCTGAGCACCTGCTCCGGACTCCGGTCAGTACCGCCCCGGAGTCTGATTCGAACGCAGACCCAGGGTTCTGTTCCCACGGTTCCCACTCTGTCTGAGGAAATAAAGGGTTTATCTTTTGATATTTTCCTGGTAAATGCTGAAAAATTACTTCTATGTGATAAAAAAAAACATCCTCTGCTTTCAGAGGATGCGTTAGTAGAAATATTGTTTATGATTAGCGCATTAGCTTCCACTAAATACCATGTTAGTGTAGCGCTTTAGCATTAGCTTCCACTAAATACCATGTTAGTGTAGCGCTGTAGCATTAGCTTCCACTAAATACCATGTTAGTGTAGCGCTTTAGCATTAGCTTCCTCTAAATCACATGTAGGTGCAGCAATTTAGAATTAGCATTTATAAATATGAGATTATTAACCCGCCACTGATTGAAGATAAATTCTGGTCTTTATGACTAAAATATGATTGAATATTCTAAATGAAAAGTTTTGGGTCGGTCGTGTTTAAAGGTTAAGTTCTGGTTCTGGTTTGTTAAGACAGAACAGTGGCTGAAGATAATTTCTTGGTTTCAGATTAATAATCCCAATGAATAAAGCTGTTGTGTTTCTGCGTTCAGCCCCTTGCTGTTGGACTCAGGAAGTCTCTCTGGTTTCCCAACATCGATCCGGTTCTGCTGACGCTGCAGAAATCTGCTGGCTCATCCACTCCAGCTCGGTTCTGCTGAGTCACTCGGTTTAAGAACCTGCAGTTGGGCCGGTCCAGAACCAGCGTTTTGTTCACATTTGTTCACCAGCTATTTGTATTTCTGGGCGTTTTGTGTCCCGGTTCTCCTGCAGGTCCAGCTGATCCGATTAGCGAACCTCTGACCTGCAGTGGGATCAGAGGGTTCTGAGGTTTTCGGGCCGGAGCGACTCGGCACGCAGGAAACTGTTACAGATATGATGTGGAGCTTTTTCTGCTCAGCTGGGATTATTCAGATTAGCTGGAAACACAGAAATCCTCAGATAATCTCTCCAACGGTGACAACACCAGAACCAAAACCTGGACCGGTCGGCGTTCTGAAACCTTCAGCAGCAACGAAAACCCAAATAAAACCAAACTGACTTGAAGCTGGAGAAATGTTCTGGGTCAGAATAGAAAGAGCTTCTGTTGCCCCTGTTGACTCAGCAGCATCAGGCTTAAAGGTTCGCACAAAAACTGTAAAAATCTGTAAACAAAAAACAAGTTTAACAATAATAATATACTGTACAGTTATTAGAAATAAAAATATGGGACAAATCCAAGGAATGCAGCTGAGTCAGATCACTGTGCCAAATTTACAGAATGTGTTTTAATCAAGTATTGACAGCATGTTGGTGCAGAAAAACAGACGAGTAATTAGAGCAGAAATGTTTTAAAAGTCACTAAGAACAGAGCAGATTGTGCAATTTCTGGTTTGAGAAAGTTTGAACTTCCTCCTTTTCAGCTCCTCGGATTTGGCAGTTGATAAGGAGCCTTTGGGGTCAAAGTTCAGGTGTTATTTCAGCTCTGAGCTGCTAATTGGCGCTAAAGTTAAACATGCAGAGCAGAAAACCTTCCAGCTGTTCAGCATCTGGAACCAGAGAGAATATTTGTCCAAACCGAAACTTAAGTAAAAAGAACCAATCAGAACCAGCGCCGCTGCTCTGACACGCGGCCACCGGGAGGCGCTGATCCGACTGGCCTGAGGAACCAGCCTCTCTGATTTAATCTGATGCTTCTTTCCTGCTGCAGCCTGCGATGGAGGAAATTTAACTCATGAAATCAATCTCTTCTTCTTCTGTGGTCGAATACTTTGATCAACGGCGTTCTTTCCTGCAGCGGTGTAATCGTCCTCAACTCCTCCGTGACCTTGGAGCTGCAGCCAGAGGTCAGGGAGCAGCTGGAGGAGCCGGGAGGAGGAGGAGTGGAGGAGGACGTTCACCTGCTGTTCTCTGCCGGTCCTCTGGAGGGCGCCGCTGCGGGCTGCGCCGTGCCGCACACGCCCGGCTCTCCATCCTCCACCCACAGCGTCGGCCAGCGGGTGAGCCGCCGTTTCTCTGCACGCTCCTGTTCTGACCTCTGACCTCTGACCCTGGTCCGTTTCCCTGCAGACCAAGAGAGACATCCTGTCTGAGACCAAACACGTGGAGCTGGTGCTGGTGGCGGACCATCAGGAGGTCAGTGAGGGTCCGTCTCAGAAGGTTTCTAGAAAAACTGGATGATTTCCACGTCTTTTTTTTTTTTTTTTTTTTAGCAAATTCTTCTAGAAAATTTGTGAGATTAATGTCAAGATTTCTTAATTTTTTTCTCCAAATTGTTCGACTTTTGGAGATCAGAAATTCCTTTGTTTCCTCCAGATATTTTCTAAGATTATCTAAAATAACATTTTCCCTCCAGTTCCTGAACTACCAGAGGAACAACCAGACCATCGTGTACCGGCTGCTGGACGTGGCCAACCAGGTGGACTGGGTGAGTCCCGGTCCGGTCCGGTCTGCTCCGCTCCGCTCCAGTCCAACAGAACCGCCCCGCTCTCTGTTTCAGTTCTACCGGCCGCTGAAGGTCCGGGTGGCGCTGACGGGCCTGGAGGTCTGGAGCGACCGCGATAAGATCCGGGTGGAGCGCAGCGCCGCCGACACGCTCAACAACTTCCTGGAGTGGAGGAGCAGAGAGCTGCTGCCACGCCTTCGCCATGACAACGCCCAGCTCATCATGTATGCCTTCAAAATAAAAGCTCCTGGTTTATTTAAGTCCTCCAGGCTTTGGCGACACCCACAGACAGAAGGGTTGAAATGTTCCCATCAGGCCCTGAAGTCCTTAAAAGTTTGAGAATTTAACAACATAAGTTCAAGGTCCTGGAAAGTTTTTGAACACCGTCATAAAGATTCACATTAAAATCCTTGAATGTTTTTGGGTTTTAAACAGACAACTAGCAATTCATTTAGTCATCAACTTAAAAATCTCCACATTCTGTGTTTTCTTAATGAAACCATTTAAACTTATTTTACTCAATACTAGAAATACATTTAAAAATTCAAACAAATCACTTTTTAATGACAAATTCAACATTTTGTTACCTTAAAAGGAAATAACAGGAAGAATCTGCAGCTAAAAATCCTTCTAACATCAACATGAAAAGCTGAGCATTAATACAGCGTAGAGCTGATCTGGGGATTATTATTGGATTAACAGATTAATAATTGGATGCAAAAGGGGCTTAACTGAAGATCTATTGAGCAGAATATGAACCAGGAGTTCAGGTGAGGCAGGTTTACAGACCGAAAAGGTTTTTCATCTTAAAAGCTTTAATCTGAGTGTCATATGTTCATCAAATGGCCGTTTTACAGAATTTGTATTCCAGTTAATGAATAATCGATTAATTGTTTTGTCCTTCTGCTTATGTGTGGAAATCTACTAGAGGTAGCTTTCTGTGTACCAGTGGTACCCAAAGTGGGTCCTGGAGGGCCGGCATCTCTCCCTGCAGGCAGTAAAACTGTTTCAGCAGGTCAATCATCGGATCCAGGTGTGTTAAACCAGGGAGGAACTAAGACCTGCAGGACGCCGGCCCTCCAGGATCCACTTTGGGAACCACTGCTTTAGAAACTCTGTCTTACCTGAAGACACAAGTTAGAAATACAGTGAACCCTCGTTTTTTGCGATGGTTGGGTTCCGAAAAGAACCTGTGATAGGCGAAATCCATGAAGTAATCTTTATTTTTTTACAATTATACGGCATAATTAAATACCCCACATTGAAACCAAAGAACAAAACCTGTTTTCAGGCCCATTTTTTAACAAATATAACGTTTTTTTTTACAAATAACTACAGTAAAATAATCATTTTAATCATCAATACGAAGTACTGTAGGACAAATTGTGTCTGTTCCTGACTGTGACGCTGCATCCTGACTCCGCCCTCTAGTGTCTGTTTCTCCTGAAGCCTGCGGTGCAGGTGGTTTTTTCCAAAGAACATAGTTATTATTAGTTGTTGTCGCTCTTTTTTTCTTCTGGGCAAAAACATTTACCAAAATTAGCCAAGCTGTATTACGTATATTTAAATACCGTAACGTTATTAGCGCACAGGGAGAGAAGAAGCGCAGAGACTGATTAGCCAATCAGGACGCAGAACACAATGCACTGTGAAAAAAAAACTGCACAAAAAATCCACAAAGCAGCGAAAAGATGAACCGCGTTATAGCGAGAATTTACTGTATTATATTATTGATCATTGAAGCTACAGTTGGGTTAAATAGACCTTAGAGAGTCTGGTCCAGTCCAGATCTTAGACAATCCAATCTGGACCTTAGAGAGTCCGGTCCGGACCTGAACTCTGTCTGACCCAAACAGGGGCGAGTCGTTTGACGGTACCACTGTGGGAATGGCCTCCCAGTCCTCCATGTGCTCCAGAGACCGATCTGGAGGCGTCAACGTGGTGAGGCCCGCTCCGCTCCTGCACTTCCTGTCTACTTCCTGTCTGACCCGCCCACTTCCTGTTTGACCCGGCTCTGTTCCTCAGGACCACCTGGTCAGCGTTCTGGGCGTGGCCTCCACCGTCGCCCACGAGCTCGGACACAACCTGGGCATGAGGCACGACACGGCCGAGCGCCGCTGCTCCTGCGACAACGAGCCCCGCCTCGGAGGATGCATCATGGAGCCGTCAACCGGGTCAGAACCAGAACCAGAACCTTCCAATCTAGAGAGCCACTTATTTCACTTCCAATACCGATATCTGCGGTTTACTATCGATCCGATAGACACGTTGCATGTTGTTTACACATGATGGAGGGCAAAAAGTTGATTCTTCTTCTTTCCCTCTGTAGCGGCGCCGCTAAATGAAACCTGGAGATGTAGCTATAAAAATTGTAAAAGAATAACTCAAAACCACTCATTTTCCTTTTTCTTGCTTTCTGTGTTGGCTATGCTACACACAGACTCATTGCCATAGCAACCAACAACAACGCCACTAATGTGTCAGGATTCAACATCAAAAACACTCAAAACATTTCCTGCGCAAAGAGCAGAACATTCAGTCCATTACAGTTTTATGTTTTCAGGCTTCATATTTATTTTATGATTATTACAAAGTGATAACTGTAATAGATTAGCTACTGCGGCTATTAGCTACCGCCGCTATTAGCTAAGCTAACACAGCGGTGGAAGATCAGCTAATTTAAACACCTGCCCTACCGATGATCTGTCCAGAGTTGGTGTGTGGGTTGCCTTATTTTATTTTTTAAATGAACCAAAACACACTGAATTCCACAGCACATCTACATGTTAAGTTTGTCATAGTCAAGCTAGCACACCTGCTCTACTTCCCTCTCCCTTGCTGTTCTTTTTATTAAAACTTCTTCCTCACCTAGTTATCTAGTTCTTGTAGTGTTGACATTATGTAGCAAAGCACTGTGTCTCTTTTTGTTGACAGCTTGGCAGCTAGTTAACAAGCTGTGGAGCTTGATAACTAGCTGCTATGTTAACAACTATGTTAACATGACTGTTCTGTTGACAACTTGACAGCTAAAACCAGTGCCAGTACCAGTACAGCTCACTAAAATACACCAAAAGCTTCACAAGCTGGTCAAAGATGTAAAGAAAACTTGAACTTGTTCAGTCGGTCCAGTTGCAAGTATAACAGCTGATGTGAAATAAATCATAAACTGACAAAGCAACAGGCTGACTCACCTGGTCAGCCATGTGAAATGAACTGCAACAAGATTTCTTTCAAATGGATCAAAGGGCAATTAGAAAGAATAAATATAAAGTAAAATAAATAAAGCATAGAATTAGACTGAATAGATCTGCCCTCATAGATCGATAACAATGTCTTAATAACTGATCTAGAATTTTTTTAAATGTTGGGACCGATTCAGATATTAACATCAGACCTGTGCATCTAGTCCAAATTTAGCAAATCGCTATTAGTGCTAACAGCTAACCTCAGCTGATAGGAGGTCAAAGGTCAAATAAACCCTGAAAGCCTTCCTACAGTTTCAGTTTGATGAGTTTTTGAGCAGGTAGTGCAGAACCTTTCTGTCTGAGTAGGAAGTGTTTGCTGACCTGCTCGGCTGGTGGCCGTGGCTAACAGGATTAACCTGTCTGATCTCCCTGTGTTGTGGCTCACCTGTTCACCTTTGACCTCAGCTTCATGCCGGGTCAGCAGTTCAGCAGCTGCAGCGCCGCAGATCTGTCCGTCAGCCTGCTGCACGGCGGCGGCATGTGTCTGTTCAACGTGCCGCAGCCCGACCTTCTGCTGGGCGGACCGCGCTGCGGGAACCTGTACGTGGAGAAAGGAGAGGAGTGTGACTGCGGCCTGCTGGAGGTACACACCTGTACACCTTAAATACACACCTGCACTCCTTAGTATTCTCCTGTGCAGCTTCATTATTCACCAGCCCACCTTAATACATCAGCAATAATTGCATCATTAAATTGTGAATCGGCCTCTGGTTCTTCCTGCTGACGCTGCGCTCTGATTGGTCAGGAGTGTGATGACCCGTGCTGTAACGCCTCCACCTGCCAGCTGGTTCCTGGAGCTCAGTGCTCCTCAGACGGTATCTGCTGTGAGGACTGTAAGGTAAGCCGGGCTCCAGGTCCACAAATAAAACTCATCTGGTTCAACCAGAATCTCGCTAACGCTTCTTCTTCTTCTTGGGTTCAGCTGCGCGCGGCGGGCTTGGTGTGCCGTGAGCCGCTGGGAGAGTGCGACCTACCTGAGTACTGCACAGGCTCCTCCCCTCACTGCCCCCCCAATGTGTTCCTGCAGAACGGAGAGGCCTGCCGGAACGGCGCCTCCTACTGCTACGGAGGAGTCTGCGCCGATATGGATTCCCAGTGCCAGATGCTGTGGGGAAATAGTAAGAAAACCAGTTCAGACTGATTCCAGTGAAAGTAGCAACACTGCTCCAACTGGACCCAGTTTGTTCTGGTTCTGGTGTTAGCGTTAGCGGCTTCCATCTGAACCCAGTTGGTTCTGGTTCTGTGTGTCCAGATGCCAGCAGCGCTCCAGCCGTGTGCTTCTCATCCGTCAACAAACAGGGAAATAAATATGGAAACTGCGGTCAGCTGACCAACGGCTCTTTCATCCCCTGTGCCAACCTGTGAGTAAACACTGATCTGCTCAGCCTACAAATCCCACGATGCCTCAGTGCTCCGCGTTCATCCGTCCGTGTCTCTTGTTGCTTCAGAGACGTTCTGTGCGGCAGGATCCAGTGTCAGGGCGGGACGGAGCGCCCCCTGCTGGGCAGCATCGCCCAGATCCTGACCGTCCGCTTCAACCACAGCGACCTGGTCTGCAGAGGGACGTTCTTCCACCTGGACGACGACGTGTCCGACCCGGCCACCGTGGCCCAGGGCACCGCCTGCGGGCCCGGCAAGGTCAGAGGGCACTTCTGCCCTGCTCAGCCAATCAGACTTCATCTTAGATCTGATTGGCCTACAGGCCAACTTGTTTCTACTGGTTCAGGTTTTCTTTCTCATTCAACCTTAAAAACTTACATTTAGTGATGAGAAGTGAGTTTTTTACAGTATTAAGTATTAAAGTGTAGTTTATGATAGACACTTCTTTTTTTGTGTGTAATAATAATAATATTTATTCTTCTTATTATTAATAACATCATATTCCCTGTGTGTGTTTGTAGGCTTGTTTGAATCAGAAATGTGAAGATGCGTCTGTGTTCGGCGTGGAAGAATGTCGCAGGAAGTGCAGCGGTCATGGAGTGAGTCGCACCATTTCAGGCTTCAAAATAAAATAATTCAATAAAAAACAGATTACAAAACAGTAAAACCAAATACATGCATGAACCATCAGTTTTTTATTAATGCTAACCTCAAAATACCACAGAGTCCTGATTTAATTAGCAGCGACTCCTGAAAGCCTGCAGAACGGAAAATGCATAAAAACCTGAAATCATTCATTAACATCAAATTAATTCACTCTTATTTTTATGTGTTTTTCATTAACGCAGTTTTGGTATTATTTGCATTTTTTATACTTCAAAAATTAAGTATTTTAGGATCTAAACAGTTTTTAAAGTGTTTATTATTTTCTTTATAAAGTAAACAGCCAGAGAGCTTCAGGAAGCCTGAGGGAAAAAAATATTTAATATTATTTATAGAACGTCTGATTTTATGGAAAATGGAAGGAAACAAGTTTGGATTTTTTCTTTTTGGACCTCGGAGTAAATCTGGATTTTTAATAAAAAATGTTTGGCTTGCTAACGCGATCATCAGTAATGATCTGGATGAGTCCAGCTGGCCGTCATGTGATCGGCGGTTCCTGTCTACCTGTCTCAGGTGTGTAACAGCAACAGGAAGTGCCACTGCGACGCCGGCTGGGCTCCTCCTGACTGCAGGTTCTCTGGACGCGGCGGCAGCGTCGACAGCGGCCCGGCCGCCGCCGCCGCAGGTGCTTCCCCATCAGAACCAGAACCAGAACCGGCTCCAGTTCCGCTGCTGACCCGCCTGTTTCTGTGCTCAGAGTCCGATCCGGTCCGGGTCGCCCTGCTCCTCATCTTCTTCTTCATCCTGCCCGTGGTGCTCCTCTTTCTCGCTCTGCGCTTCCCCCGTTTCCGCCGGACACTCTGCTGCCTCGGACCCAACAGTCCGTTCCACAAGGCCCGGCAGCACAACCGGTACTGCCGACCCAACACACAGAGACACACACACACACCCACACACACAGACTTCACGCATAACTCTGCTCTTACCCACAATGCAGTGTGGCTGACTCTGAGCTGTGGGGTTTGGAGTTTGAACCCGCCCATGTTTGCAGGTACTGCTGGACCTGCCGGGTTCTGCTCAGCAGATGGTTCTGTAGGCTCAGTGGTCGTCTGGAGTATCTGTTAGCACTCAGTATCCTACCAGCTGTCTGGCTCCAGTTTCCCTTAAAAAACTGAATTGTTTGAATTTACTGCAGAATTTCTCTAATCCATACAGGTTCATATATTTACATACAGACCTCGTTGGACTGAAGGAAAGTCTGTTAACTTTATTTGAATAAATTGATGTGATCATCATGATAAATATATATATACACTACCGTTCAAAAGTTTGGGGTCACGTTGAAATGTCATTAAAAGTACTGTACTTTTCAATGAAGATAACTTTAAACTAGTCCTAACTTTAAAGAAATACACT